>LPNX011193774.1:130823-161530 GCA_001517045.1 Pseudotsuga menziesii | reverse complement strand
CCTATTTGGTTCCTGAAAATTTCCAATTCATGAGTAATTGTTAATAATTCTTTGATGAGATTGAATCTTAGTTCCTAGATCATGTGCAAGAATTAATATACCCTTCCAACTGAAGTATCCACTTACTTTACCCGACACATGAAGGAGCACCCCCACTACCAAATACAACTTTGGAGAATACTGAAAAGTCAGAACTGCAGAAAAATAATTGCAGTTGGACATCGACAAGAGAAGTCGACCCTGACTGACTGCTTGTTGGAGAAGAAACGAAAAACAAAACAACTAACGAGAACGAGAGTTCCGTCGAAAACATTTCTCCACAAAGAAATAAGAAAAACATCCCACTACCACAACCACCACCCCCACCACTGCCACCTCCTAAAGAAGACATCGACAACGAATCCGACATGGGTCACGGGTCAGCGCATATCCCTCTATATGAGGGCGATGAAGATCCTAGATGAAATTGGTTCATCTGTGAGTCAACATGGGAGGCAAACCAGGTCATAGATGAAGATAGACAGATGACGCAGTTTGATGGTGCCTTGAGGAAAAGAGCGCTAACATGGTATATGACCTTTTCTGAAAGAACCCCTCAAGCAAATAAAGTAGAAATCAAAGCACAATTTTTGTCGTTCTTAAAAACTCTAGATTCAAAACAACTGGCAGCTAAGAAATTGAAAACAACATCACAAAATCTAGCAGAATATGTCTGCGACTACGACAAACACTGGAAAGATCTCCTCAGCCAATTGAATTATGTAATTGATGAGAAAATATTAATCCAGTGGTTCCTTGCAGGTCTATCATAGAAAATTCGACAACACATAAGTCTGGAGACGTTCAAAACATATGAAGATGCGCTTACTAAA
Organism: Pseudotsuga menziesii; assembly: GCA_001517045.1. Classification (NCBI taxonomy): domain Eukaryota; kingdom Viridiplantae; phylum Streptophyta; class Pinopsida; order Pinales; family Pinaceae; genus Pseudotsuga; species Pseudotsuga menziesii. The sequence goes on along the minus strand of LPNX011193774.1, from coordinate 160,658 downwards.
GCCCTAGAAGTAGATATGGATGAAGACTTCCCATCATATCCCACGGATACTAGACTGGAAAAACAACTCGAGATTATGCAGAAATCATTAAAAGAGATAAAACTTAAGAGTCAGGATGTCTGGTGCATGAAATGGTCAGCAACCAAACATTCAAAAGATAATTGTCGGCATGACATCAACCGGCAGGATGTTCGATTTGTGCAAACAAAGTGTTTTTGCGACATCTACCAAGAACATGGAGAACACACAACAAAATATTTCCCATTTAACATGAAAAATGGTAAAGCATAATGGTGTGCTACTAGTGGAGTGAAAATTCACGCTATGACCGACTGCCACCTAAACTTAAAAAATCGACAAAAATACCAGGAAGTCTACCAGAAAAATGCAGTCGCGTAGAACAATGATCAGCGAAACCATGCACAAAACGATCAGAATAATCAAAGGTATGAAGTCATCGATATGAGCACCAGTTCGACAACCGACATGGAGGATATGGAGGTCAAGGTTGATTCTCTGGGAATCGTGACAACCGACCACGTTGACCCATCCAATGTTTCATGTGCTACAAAGAAGGTCACTGATATGCAGACTATCCATACAAGGACAAAACGTACTTAAAATTCTGTACTAGCTGTGGAGTAGGGGATCACTCATTAGAGGATTTCCCTACTATGCTTGAAAAAATAAATAAAAAGAAAAATGTTAATGTCTTTTCATCGGTGCAAAAACATGATATAATCAATACAAAGAATCTACATATAGTAACCCGACAAGGTTAAAAAATTGGGAATGATAATCCATGAATAAGCAAAATAAAATAAAAGAATTATTATCCTAACCCATCTAAACAAAAACAACTGTATAAAGATGCATCGAATATATTTAAAGAATTTGCTCGACAAGAAGAAGCTGATAATAATCAATAAAGCACAGTTAAAGAACTAATACGTTTAGTAAAAAATGATAAAACGGTGTCTCAATTCATTGACCTATTGTATAAAATAAAACACAACAACAATACAGAAAAACAAACAAAAAATATATGCAGTCTAAACTAGAAGGACAAAAGTGATGCCGACCCACTTGTCGACCTAGAGATTCAAGGATACCATGTCTGACAAGTGGTGCTCTACTTCGGGTCACAAGTAAACATTATGACTCGAGACACTTGGGTAGACCTCAACTATACGAGTCAGGAATATACTTAAAATTAGCCGACCAAGGTCTAATTGAACCTATTGGAGTTTGGAGAGATGTCGACATGACCATAAAAGGAATATCGACCAAAGTCGACTTTGAAATTATTGACCCTAAGGAAGGATCTAGTTCCTTCCCAGCATTAGTAGGTTGACCTTGGGGAAGAAAAATGAAAGCATCGATATCCTTAGACAAGGAAAGAATAAAACTAAAAGGGAATGGACAAAAAGTCATAGTACCTATCCATCCATCCCAAGGAGAACTTTGGATAGAACCTATAGATGAAGAAGTCGACATCTGACAACTATATCAGATACAAAACAATGAAGACTACACAGAACCTAATATCTATGGTGAGCTTCACCTAGGTAATCAGGATTCAGTAGGATACAATTCAGATGTAGAATTATATGATTGGGAAGTCGAGAACTACGAAACACAAGCAAGATGTTGCTGGACCATTCAAAAAGTGCAGAAGAAACCAGTCCAACAGTGCTTCTTGGTGTCCATCATCCCAAAAATATTTGAAAAGAAAACCAAGGAATATCCTACCCTAAAACCAGCAAATATAAATATCACACAAATCCCAAGGTACAAAGAAAGAGAATCACCAGTCATGCATATAGAACAAGTATCCAGAAACATTGGTGAACATGGCCGACTACAAAGCTTAGTGGAAACCTTTAGAGGACAAGCAGCTAGATGGTGGGATACCCATCAATCAAGATTACAGACATGGAAAACAACTTCAACCTACTTCATAGAAATATTTGGAGGAAAAAAGTTAGCCAATAAATCCCAAATACCTATGTTTATCCAAGGACAGGATCCAGAAGACCACATAAGAGCATGTGAAAAAGAATGGAAAAGACTTGGGTATAAATATGAACGTACATGGCCACACCTGTTTCCATCGATGCTATCTGAATTACCAAACAAATGGTACAAAATGGAAGAAGCTTGAGGTGAAAAATTCCTATGGCATGAACTAAGAGATATTTTTCTCAAAGATTTCAGCTTTATACCACAAGATGAAAACTTGGTCGAAACTGCAAAACAAATCAAGGCATTCATAGAACCGACCAAGAAAAAAACCCTAAAATACGATTGACCGACAATAAACTAAAATAACATACAAACATAGACAACACCACAATCAACAAGGCTACAAATGGAAAATGAAAATCCGGAAGGAAAAAGATTTCGATGGAAATCATACCATGCAGAAACAACAAAACCAATTTGCACAGTGCTCAAAGTCGAAACAGTCGAAGACACCGACCGAATGACTGCAGTAGACTTTCCTGCCACATTTTCATAGTTTAGAGAAGGGAGCCAACTAATCAATGAAGTCAAAGCACCAGAATGGTTAGATGCTAAAATCAAAACTAAAGAATTCAACATCTCAAATGATGATCGACCAAAAATGGAAAAATTGGAGACTACTAGAATGAAGAACAAACAACAGAAATAGTAAACTTACTAAAATAATTTTAGGATGTCTTCGCCAGAGACTACAAGTATCTCAAAGGACTACTCCATGAAATGGGTGAAATGAAGATCGACATCAAACCTGATGTTCGACCTGTAAAGAAAAGACCATATAAATTGGCTCATAAGTACAAAGAGATAGTTAAGAAAGAGATTGATAATATGCTTGTGGCAGGAATTATCTACCCTATTGACCAATAAAAATGGAAATTTACAATGGTTGTTCAACCAAAGAAACACGATCCAACCAAGCTAAGGATCTGTGTTGACTTCAGAGACCTTAATAAAGTTACATTAATAGACCCATTTCCAAATCCTTTTGTAGATGAAATCTTAAATGAGGTCGCAGGACATGAATGCTACTTGTTCATAGATGGATTCTCTGGTTATAACCAAGTACAAATAGCCAAAGAAGATAAGAAAAAGACAACATTCGTATGTGAATTCGGCTCATTTTCTTACAGGGTTATGCCTTTTGGATTAAAAAATGCACCTGTAGTATTTTCAAGAATTGTGGTCAAAACATTTCAAGAATATATGTACAAAACAATGGAAGTATATTTCAATGATTGGACAATATACTCTATGTTAAAAGATCACTGCAAATGGTTAAGGCTCATGTTGGAAAGATGCAGACAAATCCAGCTAGCTCTGAATATCAAGAAGTGCATATTTTTGACCCCTATAGGGATACTATTAGGACACATTGTCTGCAAAGAAGCTATTAAGTTCGAATTTGCAAAAATAAAAATTATTCTCGACTTAAAACCACCGATGAACCCAAAACAAGTCAGGGTACTACTTGGTCATACAGGATATTACAGGAAATTCATAAAATACTATTGAGATATGACCTATCCACTAGAAGAACCGCTAAGAGAAGATCAGGAGTTCGACTGGATAGAGGAATGCAACATATCATTTGAAACACTAAAAAGGAAGCTAGTCGAAGCACCCATTCTAATATTTCCAAATTGGTCGACCAAATTCCATGTACACATTGACGCATCAGGCCTAGTAATAGGAGAAATCCTAACTCAACCATGGGATGATGAAATGGACTACCCTATAGTTTATAGTAGCAGAAAATTAAATAAAGCAGAAAGAAACTACTCGACAACAGAGAGAGAAGCATTAGGAATGGTCTTCACACTACAGAAGTATCAACATCACCTACTAGCCAATCCATTTATCTTTTATACCAACCACCAAGCACTAAAATACCTCGTAAATAAGCCCTTACACCATGGAAGAATTTTTCAATGGCTACTTCTATTCCAAGAATTCGAATTTGAAGTCATTTTCAGACTAGGAAAGTTAAATGCCGGACCTGACCACTTATCACGAATCGACACAGAAGAGGAACCGATAGGAGTCGAAGACGACCTACCAAATGCACATTTATTTTGAATAGAAGCAGTTCCAGTAGAATTAGAGGAAATATCTTAGTTCTTAGAAGATGGACAAGCACCAAAAGGCATGAGCACGAAGAAGAAACAAATCTTAGCCATGAAAGCTGCACCATATAGCCTCATAAATGGATTCTTATATAAAATGGGCCTAGAGGACATCCTCAGAAGATGTGTACTAGAACATGAAAGAAATAATATTATGTATGACGCACATTATGGATTGGTGAGAGGACATGTTCAAGTAGACACAACTGCCAAGAAAATCCAACAGTCAGGGTTATGGTGGCCGACACTTCACAAAGACTGTAAAAATATTGTGATCCAATGTGACATATGCCAACAACTGGGTCAAACTCTACCTAGTATATAAATGCCCTTAATATCAGTAAACCCAAGTTTAACATTTGAAATTTGGGCCATCGACTTCATAGGACCATTCCCCATACTAGCAAAAAGAATAGGTGCAAGGTACATAATAACTGCAGTAGAGTATGTAACCAAGTGGGGAGAAGCAGAACTAGTCGACACATGTTCTAGTGAGATAGCTGCTAAATTTATCTATGAAAATATCATTACCAGGTTTGGGTGTCCAATAACCCTAATCAGCGACCAAGGGTCATACTTTATTAATAAAACTATTAAAGCACTAACAGATCAGTTCCAAATTGACCACCGACGTAGTACAATGTATCACCCTTAGTCGAATGGAGCAATTGAGGCATTCAACAAAACATTAACAAAATGCCTAACAAAAATTTGTAACACCGAAAAAAATGACTGGGAGGAAAATATACCCACAGTACTATGGGCTTACAGAACAACATACAAGCGTTCGACAGACCAAACACCGTTCTGACTAGTCTATGGACAAGAAGCAGTTGTTCCACTACATTTTTGAAAACAAACACCTATTATAGGAGAAATTTTACATGTCGATGTCGAACAGGGAAGGAAGGACCGACTAATGCAATTAAGCAAGCTTGAAGAACACCGACTGATCACTTTACAACACCAAGAAATTAAAAAACAACAGCAGAAGGCATGGCATGATCGTAATATCAAAAACAAAAATCTATTGGTAGGGGACCTTGCCCTACTATACAACAGTCGAGTAAAAGGGAAAACCAAAAAGCTACATACAGAATGGATGGGACCCTATGTTGTCAAAGATATTCATTCCAATGGATCAATCCAACTAAGGACGTTACAAGGCATAGTATTTTGGAAACTTGTTAATGGTGCCCGACTAAAGTGGCACAAAAATTAAAACAAGTTAAAAAAAAGCATATAACAACCATAATGGTTAGACAAAAACTATAAAAATATGAAAAAAATATAACATAAACAAAACAAAACCAACACCCATAAACCAGGATGAAAGGAAATCAACGCTTCGACAGCCGACATCACAACCATCGACATACCAGCATCGACCGATCACATGATCGACATTGACCAAGGACCCAGAAGGTCACATCATGCCTTCATGACTACGAGCTCCAAAATGAAATCACCATTAACGCAAACTCAAGTGACTGCACTAGACCATCACTTCCACCATTAATACACCCATCGATAGAAACGTCAAACACCCCACCTATAAATACCAGACCAGAAAAGGATCATTTACAGTATTTTGAACAGAGAGAGCAATTTAGCAAACAAAAAACTAAGAACCAAGAATCTCTAAGTAAAGTTGAACAGAAAACCGACAAAATGGCACCAAAACAAACCAGAGCCATAACAAAGACTAAAGAACTACAAACTACTGAAACCCCACTATTGAGAAGGTTAAGAAACATAAAGAACGCCAAGGTTCAAGAGACCTCATGGGAGATGACATGGGATGAGATCAAGGAATGGGCCTATGTTGACAAGAAACCAACCCAAGCTGTAGAGAAGGTAAATCGTTGTTCTATCATGAACTACATGAACACACCGTTCATGGCAAGTTTTGGAGGTACAAAAGAAACGACAGTCAAATTCATTATAAGCGGACACCACAACGGCAGATTCTACTTCTACAGGAAAGTCGAGATCTCTGGTGAAGTGATATACAAACTAACTGGTCTATCCAACCAAGGAGACCCAGTACCAGTTGGCATAAAAGAAGGGCTGGTAGAGTGACTGACTGGCACACCATCGAGAAAGAACTCCAAAGGGATAATGATTAGCCAAATATAAGCTTGAACGCCACAAATTGTGGCTAAAATCATAGCAACAGGGCTTACACCCACAGGTTGAGGAAGCGACCTAAAATTGGACATGCTAGAGGCAGTGGATACCATTTTCGACATGGGAAAAGTCTAGAGATGGGATGAGTATGTCGTCAACATGCTGAAAGGTATCTGTGAGAAATGCCAAGAGTCAGGAGGGATTATAAGGTTCCTGTCCCTTATAATATGGATAGTAATGTACTACTTGTGCCTAGTCAGGAAAAATAAAAGACTCTCGACTACTACCCAACAGTCAAAGATATCTTTCGTGAGCTAGCTCAACAGTATGGCACAAAACTGTCGATACCAACAAAATACAAGGAAGAAACCTTAGTGATAGAAGAACCACTCATCAACAAAGAAAAATAAGAATCTTATGAACTCCGACTACACATCAGCACCTTTGTGTCGGAGGAAACCCTAGCAGAGGATACCAACTGATTGCAAATCACAATCATACTGCCGACAACCCAAAGGGAAGGGACATAGACAGAACAACAAGTAGCTATTCCAGTTGAGAAAAGTGTCAGCCCAGCACAACAAGAGGAGGAAGGGGATAAATTGGGAGATATTGAGTCTGACAACCCTGAGTATGAAATAACCAAAGAAAAAATCAAGAAGCTAGCAAAGGAGATAATAGCAGCAAGGAAGACAACAACTGAGACAAAAGGAAAGGGGAAGCACAAGCTGATCCTTTCTGACTCAGAGGATGAAGAGAAACTATTAGCTACTGTGGTCGACATCATTGAATATGCCATAGCAAACAAAGTTCCGGTTGAGGCACAGTTCAAGAATTTTGTCGAAGCAGGAGCACGACAAGGTTGGCCAAAGAAGGAAAAAAGTACACACACCTCGATGACCGAAAATGTTGTTGACCTGGTATCAACACCTCCACCCCTGTCTTCGACTCAAATCACACAAGAAGATATTCCAAAGATTCCTTCCATAAGCCCAGTCGACGTATGTAAGAATGCTATGCCAAAAACCCTGAAGGAGAGGTTCGACCGAGACAGTGAAGGAGAGGTTTGACCGAGACAGAGACTTCCAGGCATACATTGAAAAAACGTCTGATTTTCTTACTTTTGTATAGAATATCACCACCATGTGCCCACTGTTTGAAGCTAGTGGATCAAGACAGCTTTCTCCTTTACAACCTGTCCAAATACCCCAGAAGCTGAGGTCTGTGGAAGTTTTTCAATCAAATTTTGTGAGGAACCTCAATAAGACAACTCAAGTTGTTGCAAGTCAGACCTCATCCTTCACCCCAACTGACATCGCACCCCCTCCACCTACCAATGAGCCAGCCAGAAATGAGGAAGAAGAGAACATGGAAGAAATCAGTCGAGAAATTGATGACTTATTCTTTGACATCCTAGAAGGTTCACCCCCACAAATTTATAACCCGACATCTAACCACATCCCCACCACAACAATCACACCCGACCATTCAACATCACCACCACCCCCCAACCCAGAACCTACAACTGAACCATCTACACTTGAACCACCTGTTTTGCAACCATCAATCCAACAACATCTGTATCTGAGTCATCTGCACAAAATCCACCAGTTACACACCCAGCTGTAGAACTCATCTCATAGACCCAACCAAAATCCCCCCTAACCACTACATGCCAACAGCCAGACAATCCACTGCCAGAAAATAAACCACCAGAAAATCTGACTCTTATAGGTGCACAAGTACAGCACCAAGCAGAGCAAAAGCATAAGAGGAAGAGGGACAAAATGAAGAGAGACCAGCAATCCCAAGCGGCAATGGTCCACATTAGCCAACTTGGGTCGACCTTTACAGTCGACGCAACAAAGTTGAAGGATGGAGAGTTGGGACAAATTTTGGAAACCATGGATATCGAAGAAAAAACAAGGAGCCAGGCTAGACGCAAGGAGCTTGATGATAATGAAAGAGAACAAGTTGAGTTCCTAATAAAATGTAGAAACCTTGTGCAATCTATGATACCAGGATCAACAGAGGTCGACACTGACAAGCCACTAGAAAGAGTGTATCAGCTTTTTGAAAGCGTGGTGTCGACACTACAGACACAGATACAAAATACAAGAGAAGAGAAAAAAGAAGAAATAGCTTGACTACTGATTCAGCAGCACACAACCTTCTCCGAATCTTACAAAGTGATTCAATATCACATAGAGGAGTCTGTCATAACAAAAGGGATACTTGGCCTGCTTATTACAGACAAGTATTCCAGCAGACCCGATAGACTAGATAAGAAATTCAAGCACTAGAGAAAAGAAAGAGCATGGAAGAAGCATTGAGAAGCACTGTCGAAGATCAAATTGTGCTCAAAATAGACAAATGGCAGAAGCTCGAGCGGCAAGCACACCAGTGGGTGTAGCAGGCAATTCTAAGCTTGGACAAATTAGACACCATCTGTCCACAGATGAAAAGACTTCTAAAGATGGTAGAAGAGAAGGACCAGTTTATGGGTCCTGACATGGAAAGGATAGAATACCTCTCCATTCAAGAGAAGATGTCGACACTATCAAGCCTTACAACATTAACCATCGACATCTAGAAAGTACTACAAAATTGGAAAGAATTCCAACATCAGTTGGCCGTGACAACAGAAGCAATTGTGGAAGTCTGTGTATAGAAATGACCAACTATCCAACTTCACATCCCATGAATGTTAAACAAAGAAATAAACTAATTTAGACAGGCAATGTATTTTTTAGTACCTTCCCTGTTTCTTCGGGATGAAGAATAGTTTTGTTCATGGGGGAGATGTTGGAGGAGCTAGTCGGTAAGCCGACTAAGTAGATAATCCAACTAAGTCGATCAGCCAACTAATTAGAGATTAGGTCGGACACATAAGGTCATGTTGGTTAAATGAACCGACAGGTAGTTATTTGTAACTATTTGTAAATCATATATATTAGGCTGTTGAGCCAGATGAGAACTCGGTTCAGTCTATGTTTTGTATGGACCCTTTCACTATAATATAATCTGTTATTCCACATATGTGTTCTTATCTCTTGTCTCTGATATGTCTGTATGCTTTTAAATGTGTATTATTGGTAACCCTCTGTGATTTGTGAGATTACAACATGTTGCATATTGTTAGAACTAGAAACCTTTCATAGGTTCCTCGACCATAACTTCATGAATCTTGGGGGCCAAACCACACTTAGTTTGGCCACATATATCATGATAAGGCATCTAACCAACACTCATCACAAACCCTAAGTACCAACTAAGCTTAACTATACTATTTCCTCAATCTGAGGGTGCATTCCTCAATCTAAGGGAACATTCTTCATTTAAAGGGTATTACTAGTAGTTAGTCTTAGATGGTAATAACGTGATGTATTTCAAATTCACTCCTAACTAACCTTACATATCCTAATTCAACTTCATGGAACTATATGAGTTCAACACTCCTTAGTTAGTTAACTAAATATTCAATCTGTTAACTAAGCAATTATTCAAATAACTTATTGTTGCGAAGTCTAAAGCTAGTATAAGTCTATTGGGACTAGGGAAAGTGTGCAAGGAATAAGCAAAAACAAAGAAATGTGTAAGAATCAAGTCACTGCGCAAGTGCAAGCAAGGAAAAGGGAGCGTGTGATGGGTATAGAAGGAATTTGCATGGGCCAAGAATGCTACGTAGAAGAGGAAATCTGTGCAGAAGAACGAATATGCGGAAAAGGGGAATTACATAGAAAGGAAGATGTCGTAGGGTAAAATAGTAGCATAAGTGCAGAATAACGGCTGAAAGGGATAGGAAAATTGTGGGTGCTGAAGTCATCTTAGGTCGACAGATGCCACACAAGTGAACGCATGCTGTAAGTAAGACCGTTAGTGCCTCATGTCAAGTCATGACCACCACAGCTGTAGCCTGAGGGGAGGTTGATGGTGATAGTTAACAGACTGCTTGTATGCAATCAACCTTGCATGGTCATGTATAAATAGGAGGGATTCAATAGTTAGAGGGTTGGTCTCGGGTTGATAATTGTTGGTTGTTGTTTACTTTCATTTGTTTTAGAAGGGTTAACAGAGGGGCGATCTCTGAGAGGGCAGAGTGAAGAGGAGAGCTTTGAGTGGTATATTAGTTGGAAGTTTGTAGGATGCAATTAGGGTTAGTGCAGTAGAAGAGAAGCTTTACTAGAGAGATGCAGATGCTAGAGGAGTTGATCTAGGTCATGTGCAGATCCGTATATGGTAGTAGTAGATTAGGAAAAATAAGATAGAGAGCATAAGAGCAAGAAAGAGTCTAAATAGAAATATATATCTAAGACAGTCTGCAGTTGAATGCAGGCTGAAGGCGCCACATATTTCTCTTGCCAGATGAAGAGCACCTTGTGGTTTTTCCCAGATGGGTTTCCACGTGAATTCTCCTGTGTACTGATGATTGATAGCGTATGGTTGCTTATGTTTATGTTTCTTTTATGCTTATGATGCAAGTGTTGACATGGTTGAATGAATGTCGTACTGTCAATAGAAGTTTGAATGCATGAGTAGGTTAGTCTACACCGCTTCTGAGTATTATCTTATGTTTGTGGCGCAATCCCTGTCGTGCGTCTGTTATATTGTGCCTATTTGTTATCTTGCTTTTATAGTCCATTATGGTTAAAGTACTAAGGCCGAATCTGTGTCGTGACCGTTAGTAGTTAATAAGATATATGTGCGGTGAGTGCTACAGTTCGGCAGGAATGAATCCATCCTTGATACTTGGTCAAGCTCCTTGGCCATGCACCATGGGACTATAATCCCTCGAAAAATCATGGAAACATGGTTCCAGTGGTTACCCATCGAAGATATATCTCAGGTGAGACTGCGCTTTCTCTGCAGGAGTTGCAGACGGGGCTTTCTCTATCGGGCGGGTATCTCAGGTGTTTGCTGGGTTGACGGGCTGCGTAGAACTTGGGTCACACAAGTTAGGAAAAGTGGCCAACAAATGGTTCCATTGTCATGACTTTGATTGATCAAAATGAGGGAAATGTTGTGGCACCTGACTGAGATTGAATTCGAGGATTGGATGGAGTCAAAGATGTTGGTATTTGCGCTGAAGGAAAGCGAGGGTTTGCAGTTGAGTCCTGAGAACTGGGTACAACGATATCTATATTCGGATATTCATGAGATTTTATTCACAACATTTCCCATTATATTGCGAGAGTGGTTGTCAGAGTTAGCGACCCAGTAGAATAACTTCCATAGAAGAGGAGTAGTTGAGTGGACCGACCAGCTAACACAAGAAGTAGTGCAATTAAGTAACCCTGTTTCCAGAGCTGTTGATTTTTGGATTGATAGCATATTAGAAGGATATATTACTGAGTTTGTTGTTGAAGCAATAACCTCGTATAGTAAGGCAGAGAGACATTTTTTCCAAGGACCTCGGGGAAGGTACCTTATGTCTATAAACCTATGGATTAAAATGCTCTTTTATGAAAAGGGTATTTTACAAATCAGCGATTGAGTCACACAATATGTGAGGGGGGAGATATTGTGTAAAATTTAGGAATAATATGGAAGCCTAGTAAGCTGAAATGTTCCTAGGAATCTCAGAAGACGAGTTGGACATGAGATTCCTAAGAAGTGGAAGGAGGTTCTAGTCAGGGAAGAGGAGAACTTATAGCCTACCCAGGGAAGGTGAATATGGATGTGAGTCACACCTAGGAGAAGGGTCCTACAATGAAGAGGAGGAGTATAGTCCGATTTTTGAGAGAGAAGAATCATAAGAGTTTGTAGAGATGCCAAGGATAGGACATGACTACGACATTCCTGGAAGATCACCTAAAGTGAGACCTAGAAGTTCCTCACCTGAACAACTTGTAAACACTAGTAGTCCTAGTGTGCAAGGAATCCTATCTGTGAACCCAGTAAATCCAGCGAATCCAGTGAATAACCTCAACATCACCCTAATGGTGGGGACAGACGTTAGACTACCCACATTAAATGGGAATGTAATAGAGGATCCAGAACAACATTGATTCCTCTGCGTGGCAGTATGGATGGTCTGCCTCGTTATCAATGATGACATCTGGAAAGAAAAAAATATTACAACTCTGCAGGTCTGCGCGTTGGATTGGTTCATGAAGTACTGTGTAGTACCACTGGGGCAGCCGCAGAGGACTCTTGAGGATATTTGACACGCAATGATCTTATATTTTAGATATCCACAATCTAAGTCCCAATCTATAACCGAGATCAAGGAGATTAAACAAAATCCAGTAAAAACAATATGGGACTTTGATCAGCGGTTCAAAACACTAATGGCCAAAGTAAGCTTCTAGATGTCCGACATGCAACATAAAGAGTGGTTTATTGGTGCGTTACTACCACACATTAGGGGACCACTCATGCAGCAAAAGATTGCGACGCAAACAGAGGCACTAGAATTGGTTATGAAGCTAGAATATTCACCTATTGGAGATGGCACCGCAGGAATGATACAGAGTCAGTCACAATTGGCTATTCTGACGGTTCAACTTCAGGACATAAAAAGAGAAAAAGAGGTGCAGGAAAACCTATGGTGCACACGATGCCGGACCAATGGACATACCAAGGATGACTGTCTGGCTCACATGAACTACATCTCGTCCATGCACCAAACCCATTAAATACCCATGGGCTTCCCTAGTGCAGCATATGCCAGACAAGAGGACACCACGACGTAGATTGCATGTTCCTACAGAAGACGGTATGTACCCTAGCTAGTTTGTATTGTAAACTTTGTAGATCTGTAGGCCATGATGAAAAATATTGTAGGGCCTACCAACTTATGAGAGAGAAGATGGTATATGCATATCTAATGAAGACTAAGGAACAAATAAATATTAAATAGGCTACGCCTCAGTTTCAGGTTGCACCTCAGTTTCAGGATGGACCTTAGTTTTAGGATGCACCTCAGTTTGAGGTTGCGCCTCAGTTTCAGCTTGCGTAGCAATTTCAGATGGAACTACAGTTTTAGAATTTGGCCCCATATAACCTATATCAACAATAGTATCAATAACTACAATACCTGCCGCAACCACCTCAACCTCAATTGAGTGGGGGTGGAAATTACAGGGGCTGAGGAGGAGGAGGATTTGGTCGAGGAAGAGGGCAGTGGTATGATACAATTATGGAGTGTAGGGCCACTATGCTAGAGACTTCCCTAAACCTATGAAGAATTCCTCATATTGAAATTAAGAGCACAATGTGGAGCGATGTCCACAACTTATTGCTAGATGGCAAGCCCAGACGGTTGGAGCAGCTAACCCAACACCAAATCCTGCGCCGAATGCTCCCAACCCAAATGCTAATACCAACATACAGATGATAGTCACATAACCATGAGAACTAACTGTATCAATGGTAATAAGGGGAGGTGCTGCAATGGGTGTATATCAAGCCACACAGAAAGAGCCTACAACGCAAGTACAACTGCAGGTACAACCCACCGTAAAAAAGAAAACACCGCTTGATGTTCAAGAGAAAAAGTGCATATTCATGGATGTATGGCTAGAGTTCATAGGAACATAACAACCATCCAACTCAGGCCAAGTGAAAGATATGCATGAGAGATTCCATAAGATATTCGAAAAAAAAACTGCAAGAAAGAGTGCAGATAAGGTTAGTAAGCTCAAACCATTCTTGTCAAGTTGTTTGGTGCTAATCCAGGACAAGGATGCACTTGCAGAGTTGGAAGCATGGATAGAGATTATTTCAGAGGAAGACTCGCCAGCAAATAAGGTTAACAGTGTCAAGACAAAGTTCAAAATGGGACGCGAACTCAGGATGTCTGCGCAAATTGGTGATTATGACATGGATTATATCATCCTTGACCTGGGATCCGATGTTAATATTTTAAAGCGCTAGACATGGGAAATAATGGGCAAGCCACCCCTAGAATGGTCCCCAATTCAATTAAGGCTTCCTAATCAGGAAAAGGTCTTTCCCATTGGTAGGCTGAGTCAAGTCCAAGTGGATATTGAAGGATTGTGCACTTTTGCGGACTTTGAGGTCATCAATATAGTAGATGATAATAACCCATATCGCGCACTACTAGGGATTTATTGGGTGATGGGAAATCAAAATACTATAAAATTCAAAAGAAGGATCCTATCGTTTGAAGATGATGAGATGAGGGTAGTTGCACCTCTCGACCCACTGGAAGGACAAAGATACGTTGAATCAGTGTTCAACGAAGGGCAAGGTGATCACCTTGACAACATCTATAATGTCACTGCCCTTAAGGAGGATTATATTAATCCTACTGCAGATGGTAACCTGAGCTGGAGATGCACGAGTTCATGTACATCAGAATCATGGGAGGCACTTGAGAACTAGCAGAACTGATTACATGAAGTCTCTATGAGGAGATGTGCCAGGATAACTAAGTCTGGCTGACGAGCAGGAACTCAGTCACGGTCGCTTCCTACATACGAAGGACTGCCTAACTTGGCGACATTCTTGACTGAGTTTGAAGAATCAGTAACAGAGCCGTAGTGACTATCTACGCTAGAATTTGTGCTAAAATCTACACCCACGAAATGGTGGGGTATGCACAAAAGATCGATAAATAAATGGGCACAGTGTAGACGGTTACTGGAATTAAGGTTTGAAGATGAGGTCACAACTATGACACAAAGGTATACAAGGCTATCAAAACCTATTGAACACTTGGAGCAGTGTTCTGCAGCATTCTTGAACTACCTGTGCTAGTAATGGGTTCACCACTTCATCCATACTCTCGAAATGGCACCCAGAGGCTAGTGCACATCTATGGAGCTGCACCAAGAAACAAGAGAATAGGAAAAGGTTGCGTAGAATTTCACATGCAAAAAATCTAGTTCGCAGATGAGCAACTAACAGTTGATATTGCGTTGAAGGCTATTAAGGAGAAGATATTCATGGAGATCCCACTGGAGGTTGTGTATTCTCAACCTTGAATTACACATTCCCACCAGTGCTGTGAGACAGTTCAACACCGGATTCCATGCTATAACCTCTCTGGATATCCAGAGGATCATTAGACTAATATCAATATTCCAGAGTTGGAAGGATCATGCACACTAGAAGGAAGTGGCATTCCCAGTGAGCAGTTCATCAAGTCGCTAAAGGTCAAGAAAGTTAACATTGGGTCGGAGGACAATCCAAAATTTGCTAACATTGGAGACTATTGGGACGAAGAGACAGTAGCCAAAATAACTGATCTATTACATGAGTTCCAAGACCTATTCCTGATGAACTTCAGAGAAATGAAGGGGATAGTAGGAGATTTGGGCAAAATGAAAATTCTACTCAAGCCCGACACAAGACCGGTAAAACAACACCCGTATAGACTAAATCTGCACTATAAAGAAAAAGTGAAAGTAGAACTGGATCGCATGTTAGAAGCGGGAATCATTGAACCTATTGAAGAGTCAGAGTGGATAATCCCTATAATGATTCAGGATAAGAAGGAGACATGTGAGGTCAGGATTTGTGTTGACCTTAGGAAGCTAAGCGATGCCTGCCCACATGATCCATTTCCAACACCATTTACAGATGAAGACCTGGAAAGCGTTGGTGGATAAGAAATGTACTCATTCACAGATGAATTTTCGGGCTACCATCAAGTCAGAATTGCGCAAGAGGACCGTCACAAAAAAAACCTTTGTAACATAATGGGGATGCTACCAATACACGGTAATGCCCTTTGGCCTTAAAAACTCCCCTGAGATTTTTGCTAGAATAGTAGTTTCTGCTTTTAAATATTTCATTCATAGATTTCTTGAAGTATATTTTGATGACTAGACAGTCCTTGGTCTGGTGAGAGACCATATTGAGAATCTGCGCATGATGCTAGAAAGGTGTCGCCAATATCAAATTACACTGAATTTGAGAAAATGCATATTTTGCACACCATTTGGTGTACTCCTGGGCTATGTAGTATGCCGCGACGAGATCTTGGTTGACCCTGCAAATGTGGAAATTATTCTGGACCTCCCACCACCCACATCGGTCACGCAACTCAAATCCACATTGGGACATACTGGATATTATCAAAAATTCATAAGAGGGTACACGGAGATAAATGCCCCAATGGAGAAGCTGCTGAAAAAGGACACCAAATTTGAGTGGATCAAAGACTGTCAAGGAATTCTGGATAAGCTAAAGCACAAAATGGCCACTGCGCCAATATTGATATTCCCATACTGGAAGAAGGAATTCCATGTACATGTTTATGCATCATCAATTGCACTCGGTATAGTATTAACACAACCAAGAGAGGGTGCAATTGACCACCCAATTGCATTTGTAAGTAGGAAACTATCAACAGAAGAGAAAAACTACACCACAACTGAAAGAGAAGGGCCCGCGATGGTTTACGCGCTACAAAATTTCAGACATTATCTATTGGGTGGACACTTCAAAATGCTCATTGATCATTCTGCGTTGAAGTACCTGGTCAATAAGCCAATGTTGGGGGGGAAGATATGCCAGTGGCTCCCCCTATTTCAATAATTTGACTTTAAAGCCATTATAAAGCCAGGTTGAATGAATGTTGGGTCAGACTACTTGTCGCGCATTGAAAGTGGTGAGGAACCAAACAACTTAGAGGATAATCTACCTGATGTGCAGTTGTTTGCTATTGAAATTGTAAATAAATAAATTTATGCTATTATATACTTATTGAATATAGGCTATGTGCCTGAAGATTATATGACATGGAAAAAGAAACAACTAGTTGTCAAGGCCACAGACTACATATTAATCGTGGGGCAACTGTATAAGTTGGGACCGGATGAAATACTGCACAGATGTGTCTTCGATCATGAAAGGCAATGGGTAATGGATGAAGCACATGTGGGTGTCTCAGGAGGACACTACGTTGGGAAGGAAACAGTGAGCAATATTTTTCAAGCTGGACTATGGTGGAAAACTGTACATATGGATACAAGGAAATACTTTCGTGACTGTGATAAGTGTCAAAGAACAGGGAAACCATCACGACATGATGAAATGCCACTTGCGCCACAAATTACATTGTAGGCCTTTGATAAATGGGCAGTGGATTTTTTCGACCCTATTAGTCCACTAGGGAAATGGAATGGTGCGCACTATATTATAATTGCTATAGATTACTTGACAAGATGGGAGGAAGTGACACCTATGAAATATTGTACCGCAACAACTATGACAAAGTTTATTTTTGAAAATGTAGTCACAAGGTTTGGTTTCCCAAAGATCCTTATCAGGGACCAAGGTACGCATTTTGTAAATAAACTAATTGTTTAACTGACTGTAGAATTCCAAATCCAGCACAAGAAGACAACACCCTACCATATTCAAACAAATGGAACTGTTGAGGCCTTCAAAAAGATACTAGAGAATGCCTTGACCAAGGTCTATAATGTACGCAAAGATGACTGGGACCAGAAAGTATCGGTAGTATTATGGGCTTATAGAACAACATGCAAATGATTAACTGGATACACTCCTTTTCATTTAGTCTATGGCCAAGAAGCAGTCATTCCCATGGAATACATTGTACCGAGCCTATGAATTGCTGCGCTAACAGAAATGACAGATACCGACGTCGTAGAAGAAAGACTTGCGTAGCTGATTCAAATGGAGGAAGAATGCTTCATTGCGGGCTTCCATCAAAATGTGGAAAAACAACAGCAAAAAGCGTGACATGACCGCCACTTCAGAACAAAATAGTTCAAAGTCGGTGGACTTGTTCTGATGTATGACAGCTAGTTCTTCAAGCACCCAGGTAAGATCAAAACACACTAGCTAGGCCCATATGTAGTCGCACACATTACTGAAGCAGGAGTGGTAAAATTACATAAGCTGGATGGAACACCGGTTTCATGTATGAACAATTACAGCTAATTAAAACCATATCATGATGAATTCGGCACGGTCCCATAAGGCCGAGGCACACAACAAAAAAAAAGAGATCTAAAGGGAGGAAAGAAATGAGAGAAGCATATCCAGTGCAACCTGGCACGAAAAGAGGAAGTTGTGCTAAAGAATGGTGTACTATAAATCCGCCAACAAACCAGCTAAGAGACAACTAGCGGGAAGTGGCAGACAACTGGTAGACACTGATGAACCGTTAAATGCACGAGAATTCCAAAAAAGATTTGGCACTAGCGACAACTCAGTATCATTAATTTGGAAAGTCTGAGGAGAATGGCAGTGTGATTTTTGGTCCCATTCGTCGTATTACCCTTAACTTACCTGACAAGTACATAATTGAACCTAAGTGTGTGAGTAAAGTTGATGAAGGACGAGCCCATGTGCTCTGTCAGATGTCCCATCATTGCATCTAGTCACAGTTTGGATGCTCGGTCACCTATAAATAGTAGTTACCTCTATCATTGTAAACTTTAAATTACCTTACAGAGCCAAGAAACCAGAGAGCTGAGTCCGCTGAGTGAACCAGAACCCTCCTTTAGAGTTGAAGCCCATGATCGTTGAGTTATCCAGTGATAGTGAAGACTCCACTATGTCGCTAGCCTCACCCTGCCTGATATTGGAAGTAACATACATCCCTAAACCCAGTCAGCCGACCAAGAAGATGAAGAAGATGTAGGCTAATCTGAAGGCACCTCCAAGGCCTCCATGCCTACAACTAGCAGGAGGCCAGCAGCTATAGTCACCTGCAACCCGACCACCAGCACAACTGATCATGGAACAATTTTTTGTGGCCAGAGCCCCATCGAGTGTAGAAATCCCCACTTCCTTTGGCCCCGTAGTGAGAATACCCAAGGCCCACCAAGCTGGCTCGGTTCTAACACCACCACCACATGCGGATACAGGGCTTACTGACGAAGAAAATAACTTGAAGCCTAAATATGTATCGACGAGGGTTTCAAGAGCCACACAAGTGACAATGGACACATAGGAATTTTTGGAAGAGCCCACCATTCCAGAAGGCATCCCACAGTCGCTGGATAGAATCACTCCCAAAATTCATGACTTGAAGTTTGACGACTATGACACTAGGAAACAGGAGGACCTGGCCAAAAATTGATTCATGGTTGCGGTTCCCGGTGAACCGTTAAATGTAGACATCATTTCTGCACTAGAGTGGGCACATGAATTGGAATAGTTAGGCATCTTAAACCTACTTCTTATGCCACATTTTGGCCACACTACCCCGGTCGGGATGTATGTCAAATAACTTATGGTATGCTTCCATGGAGGCTACCTTTGGATGGACAAGCCATATGAGGTAATGGTCGACCTGGTCTTGACCATCACGGGTCTCCCGTGGCAAGAAATCGACCCGACCCTGTACCTCCACAAGGACAGGGAAAAGCTGGAGAAGAATGACATGAAGAGAAAGTACCAGCTTCTCCACGGAGTAAAGGGATTCCTTATTAGTTCGATCAATAATGCTACTGTAAGGGCTGCAACAAAAATCTTGTGTAGTAAGGTTCTGCGCAAGATGAGGCCTACTGAATGCATTACCGTAATAGTAGATCTAGTAGAGCAGTACACGCATGGAGTACACATCAACTGGTCCCTGTTACCAGTGAACAAACTGATGGATGACCCGATAGACGCGCAATAAATTCCCACGGTGAAGTTCCACTTCTTGTGGCTGCTAATTTTGATCTTATTTATATCCTAGACTCCTCTGCTAGACTATCGACCTGTGGACATCCCAATGGAGTTCCTTGGCGCGTCGTTCTAGAACCTCTAGGACCACAAAGATAGCAAGTGCAAAGACGATACAAAGGTTGAATTCTTTTTCCAAGGAGAAATACTTAGACAGATCATGCACCGGTAGTGCCGACTGTTCCCCACGACGGTGGCCAAGTATCTCTTCATTAACTTCCATGCGGGGCCACACAATATCATCTTGCACCCACACAATGACCCTAAGAAGAAGGCACTCTCAACCTTGTTTGTCATTAGAGATGTAGATATTGAGAGGGAAATCATAGACTGGCCTAAAGAATGTCTTAGCTAGCGTGAGGAGGTTCCTGCAGAGAAGCAAGACCCATAGAGGACCCACCCCAGGACCATGTCAACATTGCCACCCAGGAGCCTCAGGATGATTCCCAAGAAGAAGAAGAAGAAGAACAAGACCCACCCAACAAGGGAAATGAATACACCCCTACTGGTGAGGAGGTGCGTGCCAAAAGAACCAGGAAATGAAAGGGAAAAGAGTCCATGGAGGAAGATGCAGAAGCCTTGGGCATCCCACACAGGAAAAAGAAGAGGTCTACCCAACCCCAAGTCATGAACATAGCAGAAGAGGATTTGACTCTTCTTAGAGAGGCGATAGCCGAAGTAGCTGAGTCTACTTTGGTTAATATCATGCGCAAACAAACCAACTGGAAAACTTTGCTCAGTGCGCTAGTTACCTGGCTAGAAGAGGTCATCAACAAAGTGCGTGTGACTGTGCAGGTTGATACCTATGGTGTAGACCCATCATACACTTTGGTGACGCCAGTGCTGCACCCACCTTTGAAAATAGAGATTCTCGCACAGGAATTTTCTATAGATGCAAGTGTCCATAGCATGGATACATTAACTTTGTATTTCTCTAAGCTGACATTACCACAGATCTATTCTATTTAGCATGCCATAGCTACATAGGTGAGAATCTAAGAAAATGCGGTTGCATATCAGGAAGCTAAGGTGACTAAGAATGAAAAGGTGCACAAACAAGTCATCAAGCGCCAGTAGGAAGACTTGGAAACACAAGCAAACAAGAAGGCTTCACTAGAAGAATCCATCAAGGAGGAAATCACTGTTAGAATAATAAACCCATAGTATTTACCCACTTAGACATTATTTCATTTATTTTGTCTTATTTGCCTAGTCCATGAGTCCCACCATGTGCAAGTTGCTAATTGCCTATCCATAGAGGTCAAAATTGCCATTATTGACTCATGGAGCGCTTGGGAAAGCCTTAGGAATCAAATCTGCTTTATTCCTGGCCTCCTAGGCACCCTTCTGCTTTTTCTACTTTATTGCCTACTTTTTCGGTGTTATAAGGCACATAGGAAAGCAAGACTAGGTGAGGTGAATCAACTTTGTTGCCTCTTCCTCCTCCACTCTTTCCTCCATGCAAAAGCATGTATGAGCTGCCATTTGACCACTCTTTAGCTTGCCCATGCGCCCTTGCTAATTCATGGGGTCCTTGATAGATTTGGGATCAGCTTTTTACACCTATGGGGGATTTGCCTATTTTGGGTAAGCCTGCTTTATGCTAGATTTGGATGCTTCCTTATGCATTCTATTTTCTCATGTATTCTATATATTCAGCAGCCTATGTTATTATAGGGTTGGCTATTGTACACTCAGTTAATATAATTTTGTGTTACAGCTCCATATTCAGTCTCCATTGTCGATAATTTTGCATGATCAATTGTTAATTGTTGTGGGTGAAATTAATCTACTGCAGGCCTGAATTTCTACAATCACGCAACTATCAGATGATGAAGAAGAAGGTGAGGCAGAACCTGTGCACCAATTGAGGCGATTATCCAAACTTGCCGCAGATCTAAAGAAACAGGTTCAAGAAATGAAAACCAACCAGTAGCTAAGCATTCCCCCTGAAGTTGTGCAACAAAGGCAAGAATCGACAAATCAAGCTATTGATCGGGTTAGGGAAGTCAAGAATATCTGCACATAGGCAGTGGAAGCAATTTCCATTGCATGGGAGAAACTCATCGAGGATGAGATTGTTATCACTCAGAATGTGCCTAGGTTGTGAAATGTAGATCCCAAGGTAACAACAAAAACCACTTTAGAATGTATTTCTGACCTAATACAGTCAGAGAGGGATCTCTCACTATTTAAAAAGTTTTTTATACTCTATATATTTAATCAAAGACAATCAGAAGGTCAGATTTCTGATGGGACAAAAAGGACAAGTTTGTTTTAAAAGACTTGGTAGGACAGTCATGGAGGAGAGCATTGGGCAATGGAGTCAACAATAAGATCTAAAATAGGTTGCGGGAGGTAAGGTTTTGAAGGTTTATGAACAGAGGCAAGGTAGGCACCATTTCCTCGGTCTTGAGGTATTAGCAGGTTGATTAGTAGACAAAGGGAGACATTCCATCAAACATAGCACCTAACTAGGGTGAATTCTTCAAGACTTTAGAAGAGAATATTTTGAAAATGCTTGAACAATGGACCTAGATCATGCATGATGAATTCTATCCCATAAAAAATAATGCTCAAGCATGAAAGAAAATACAAAATGGAGTGGGAAACAGGATAAACAGTCACATAAATAAATTACTTACTGAAGAAAAAGATGGCACAAGAATCTCTGACATGAAAAAGGTTTTACATTCCTCCTCTGCAAACTTCATTCATCTACTGAAAAATTGAAGCCATTACAATGTACAGCCTCTCCGCTCTTGAAAATCCCCCTCAAACTATCAATTACATTTTAATTTATATAAGAATAACCTCTACCTACCCTTGAATTCAAAACCTAACTGAACTCTAAAAATAGAAATAGTTACAACAATGTTTCTCCTGCATATCTCTAATGGTGACAGCTATGTGAAATATGGGAGAGGTTTTTATAATTGGAAATGTTCCTGACAAAAACCATGTCTTCATTTCTCCAAAATCATCTCAAGCTCATCGAAATCTGCCTTTGAAACTGATGACTAAGATAATAAAATTGTAGATTTCTGGAAAAATGACTTGTGAAGATATTTTAAATTCTCCAAACCTGTGATTACTGTGTAAAAAATGAAGGAGGTTTTTTATTATAGGCCTGTTAGGAATACAAACCTCTCTCATTTTTGTAAAATTAAATTCCATTTGTCCAAAACAATTCTTTAAATTTGATGGCTGAAATAGTCCTTTGGAAAACATGAAAAATGGCCTGTACAACTGAATTTGTTTCTGCTAAACCATAGCACATGTGTGAAAAATTAAATATTTTATTGTGGATATGTATGTTTTGAAGAAAATTATCTCTCACTTTCTCAAATTTCATCTTCATTTGATGTAAACAATTATTTTAATTGGATGACTAGAACAGTCATTTTGAAATCTGAACATTTTCCCTCTGAAGATGACTTTGATTCTCCCAATCTGTAGCACCTGGATAAAAATTGAGAGAGGTTATTGTAGATCATAATGTTATTATGAAACATATATATATTTTTTTGAATTTTTTTTTTTGTTTGTTGGAAAAAGGTCTTTTAATGAAATGACTAAAACAATCATTTTCAGAAAAAATACGCTATGTTGCTTCTAAACCTTGAATTGTTTAACTATAATTCATAAATAGAGAACACATAGCACCTATCCTTGTAATATAATATATTGTAAGAGAAATCCCATGAATTTATTGATCAAGGTAGCCATATTTGTTAATAGTGCCTCCAAACACTTGAATAATCCCAAGCTTTGGCACACTCTCCACTGTAAATTCTGTGTGTAAGACTTTAAACACATACCAATACCTTCACGAATGTTCTCATTGTATATATTTTTGCAACACTTCTGGGTTGATGTTCTTTTTGGGCTTCCCTTCTACATTGTTGAGTGGTGGCTTCCCTTTTCTTTCTCTATTAAAATCAATTTCCAGCTCCTTGATCAGACTCTTTATCTCCACCATTTTCCTTGTGATTACAAACACGTAAAAGTTGACTTTGGAAATAGGGTGGACTGTCTCCTTCCTTTCGCAGGAAGCACACAAATGACATGATTTTTTTAAAAACCAAGTCAACTTTACCTTTACATAATGGTCTATTCTGGAGCCTCCACTGAGTTGTTTTTTCCAAACTACTTTTCTCCATGGAATTCACCAAAAGTTACCATGTGGAAAGTGGTTTAAATTCCGCTACCACCTTTCCAATTTAACCACCTCACAACTTTACTCTCTGGAAACACTAATACCCATTGATGATTTTTCACTGTTTACATTAGCCGTTGGATTATTATATGTGCTAGTGGTTTGATTATACCTTAATAAAGGTAATAGATCTTGTTTAGCGCTTAAACCTTCATTAAGACTTGGTTTGATGAATAAGAGGCCTCTTTTTTACTTTGGAAAAAATATCCAAAACTATATAAGTTTGAATATAAATAAAATAATAATTTTATAAAACCCATTTTATAAATTTCATTCAAATGTTAATAAAACTTTTTTCCCCACTTGTGAAAAATTTATTTCTCTTTTACCTAAAATTCCTTTAAGTTCTCTTATTTTCCAACTTGGAAATAGGTTAGTGAGAAAACTTTGGAAACCAACTCAATCACCCATGAAAACTTAAAATTTTGAAGGAAATAAAACCAATTCCGACAAAAATAAATTTAGTGCTAACAACTGACTCCAACTAGGGATGCTATCCTCCCTGCGAGGTAGCAAAGAACCCCATAGACCAGGTTCCAAATCCATTGGGATTCTCATAATTTTTCTCTGAAATTCTCAACCTGCTTTGAACTAAACCATCGACTGACACCATTTTGCAAACAAATCCCACTCTGTCAACCTGTAACATGTAGTTGAATTGCACTTGAAACTGAAACCAAACTGAAAACTACTGAAAGAAATGCTCGCCATGCCGAGCTTATTCATGCCTACCTATCTTACTTAACTAAGCACAAATTCCCAATCAAGCAAAATCTGACTTCCAATGAAGCCAATCAAGCAATTTATCCAATAATTCCATTTCTTCCTCATGCTTGATCGAAATTAGAACATAAGAACAAAATAGAAATAGGTTATGATGAAAAATTTGTCGTTTGCTGCAAACATATAACCAACTACTCCATCTAAAAAATTTATCCATGTACTCTGCTACTGGATGATATAAAACATGACAAATTTCAAAACACTCAATCACGTGTTTGTCATGACAAGGCTGTCCAAAAAGTAACTCCTCTTGCATACTGTCAAACCAATCTTTAGAAGAGCTTTGAAAGGAATTCTCATGATTGTTTTTCAATGATATATCAACAACTTCATTTAATATTTCTACATTTACAGCTCCATTCTTCTCAAGCACTTCAAGAGGAATATCATTTTGTTCTTCAACAAGATTAAGCAGAAATATGTCTTCTTGACAAAACGTTTCTAAATTGGAAAGATTTAAAGAAACATCCCATTTAGAGTTCTCATTTCCTCCTTTATGATCCCTTGGTTTATTGTACACTGTTGGTTCTTTTACATAATGGCATGATTGCTCTTCCTTTTCATTATATATAAGTAGACTAAAATTTTCTTTAAAACCATCACTAACATAATTTTTAACAAGCTGACCGTAATCATCAGAAAATCCATCAAGAGTATAACCCTCTTCTTTCACATCACTAGGCTGATCATCTTCATGCTCATATCTTTTTTCCAATTCTAATCCAAGGTCTGATTTCTCTTTAATTGCATTTTCAAAAAAAAATATGTGGAGGGTCTGTAAGACTGAAAATTTGTAGAATCAAAATTCTTTATGTAATCACCCACAGAAGCATTGGAACTTAGAGGAAATTGCTGCTGCAAAAAGGAATTTTCTGATTGGGAATAAGCAGCCTCATCTTGAAACAAAACTTCAGAAGTTGAATAATATGAAGAAGGGTTTGATTGAACATCCCGAATTCCTTCTTGGTCACACAAATATTGACAAGACTACTGCAAATTATCATCTACTTCAGGAAAAGAAATGTAGTTGGTTGAATCAAAGTTTTGGCTCATGTCTCTTTCAGTAGAGGAAGAAATTACTAACTGCTGAGATTTTTCTTGAATGTGAAGACAACTAATTTGTATTTATTTTCTATGAAATGGTTTCTCATATAAAATTTCTAAAATCTCTTCATCCACTAACTCATCATCACTATACAATTTTTCCAAATCATCAATGAAACCTTTAACATGCGTACAACAATCTTGAACCAACAACAAGGAGGGGTATTGGTTTTTGTAATGTTCATGAAATACTGTATGAAAATCAGTAAGGGAAAACAAACTTTCTGATGGTAACCATTCATACCATGACATTGCATTTCCTTCTAAAGTATCCAAGAACATTTTCATTAAAGAGTCCTCATGCAATTTAACTCCCATCTTATGTATATGTATATGAAATCTAACCAAATGAAGGGCAACAGCATCATTCTTTTGATCTTTAAACTTTGGAAGACCTGTTTGCCAACCAAATTTAGGTATTCGATTTGGAAAACCAGGAAGGTGAGCACGATTCATAGGAGCATACCTTGCAGACAAAGAACTCATCTTGACAAATGAATATACTAAATCAACTCTACAAACTTTACAATCTTTTGACAGTGGAGTCACCATAGGAATTCTGAAAATTGGAGTCTTCGAATATGGATTTGCCAGGTGAAAGATGCACAACCTTGCTGATATCTAGCTATTGTTCACCATCAACAATCAAATATGAAACTATGTCGTTCATACCCAGGGAAGATTTGAACCTTTGTTCACCGGCAACGACGCCAATTTGTTATCACTCAGAATGTACCCAGGTTGTGAAAGGTAGATCCCAAGGTAACAGCAAAAACCACTTTAGAATGTATTTCTGACCTAATATAGTCAGAGAGGGATCTCTCACTATTTAAAAAGTTTTTATACTCAAGATATTCAATCAAAGACAATCAGAAGGTCATATTTCTGATGGGACAAATAGGACAAGTTTGTTTTAAAATACTTGGTAGGACAATCATGGAGGAGAGCATTGGGCAATGGAGTCAACAATAAGATATAAAATAGGTTGCAAGAGGTAAGGTTTTGAAGGTTTATGAATAGAGGCAAGGTAGGCACCATTTCCTCGGTCTTGAGGTATTAGCAGGTTAATTAGTAGACAAAGGGAGACATTCCATCAAACATAGCACCTAACTAGGGTGAATTCTGCAAGACTTTAGAAGAAAATATTTTTAAAATGCTTGAACAATGGACCTAGAGAATGCATGATGAGTTCTAGCCCATAAACACTAATTCTCAAGCATGAAATCAAATACAAAATGGAGTGGGAAACAGGATAAACAATCACATAAAGAAATTACTTACTGAAGAAAAAGATGGCACAAGAATCTCTGACATGAAAAAGGTTTTACATTCCTCCTCTGCAAACTTCATTCATCTACTAAAAAATTGAATCCATTACAATGTAGAGCCTCTCCTCTCTTTAAAACCCCCCTCAAACTATCAATTACATTTTAATTTATATAAGAATAATCTCTACCTAACCTTGAATTCAAAACCTAATTGAACTCTAAAAATAGAAACAATTACAACAAAGTTTCTCCTACATATCTCTAATGGTGATAGATATGTGAAATATTGGAGAGGTTTTTATAATTGGACATTTTCCCAACAAAAAACATGTCTTAATTTCTCCAAAATAATCTCAAGCTCATTGGAATCTTCCTTTGAAACCGAGGACTCAGATAATAAAATTGTAGATTTCTGGAAAAATCACTTGTGAAGATATTTTAAATTCTCCAAACCTGTGATTACTGTGTAAAAAATGAAGGAGGTTTTTGATTATAGGCCTGTTAGGAATACAAACCTGTCTCATTTTTGTAAAATTAAATTCCATTTTTCCAAAACAATTATTTGAATTTGATGGCTGAAATAGTCCTTTGGAAAACATGAAAAATGGCCTGTACAACTGACTTTGTTTCTGCTAACCCATAGCACCTGTGTGAAAAATGAAAGCGGTTATTGTGGAAAGGTATGTTTTGAAGAAAATCCTCTCTCACTTTCTCAAAATTAATCTTCATTTGAGGTAAAAAAATTGGATGACTAGAACAGTCATTTTTTGAAATATGAACATTTTCCCTCTGAAGATGACTTTGATTCTCTCAATTTGTAGCACCTGGATAAAAACTGAGAGAGGTTATTGTATATCATAATGTTATGATGAAAAAAATATTTCATTTGTTTAAAATTATTCTTTGTTTGCTGGAAACAGGTCTTTGAATGAAATGACTAAAACAATCATTTTAAGAAAAAATATGCTATGTTGCTTCTAAACCTTGAATTGTTTAACTGTAATTCATAAACAGAGAACATATAGCATCTATCCTTGTAATATCATCTATTGTAAGAGAAATCCCATGAATTTATTGATCAAGGTAGCCATATTTGTTAATAGTGCCTCCAAACACTTGAATAATCCCAAGCTTTGGCACACTCTCCACTGTAAATTATGTTTGTAAGACTTTAAACACATACCAATACCTTCATGAATGTTCTCGTTGTATATATTTATGCAACACTTCTGGGTTGATGTTCTTTTTGGGATTCCCTTCTGCATTGTTGAGTGGTGGCTTCCCTTTTCTTTCTCCATTAAAATCAATTTCCAGCTCCTTGATCAGACTCTTTATCTACGCCATTTTCCCTGTGATTACAAACATGTAAAAGCTGACTTTATGGTGGATTGTCTCCTTCCTTTCGTGGGCAGCACACAAATGAAATGATTTTTTAAAAATCAAGTCTATTCCGGAGCCTCCACTAAGTTGTTTTTCCCAAATTACTTTTCTCTGCAGAATTCACCAAAATTTACCACGTGGAAAGTGGTTTAAATTCTGCTACCACCTTTCCAATTTAACCACCTCACAACTTTACTCTCCGGAAACACTAATACCGGTTGATGAGTTTTCACTTTTTACATTAGCCGTTGGATTATTATATGTGCTAGTGGTTTGATTATACCTTAAGAAAGGTAATAGATCTTGTTTAGCGCTTAAACCTTCATTAAGACTTGGTTTTGTGAATAAGAGGCCGCTTTTTTACTTTGGAAAAAATATCCAAAACCATATAAGTTTGAATATAAATAAAATAATAAGTTTATAAAAACCGTTTTATAAATTTCATTCAAAAGTTAATAAAACTTTTTGCCCCACTTGTGAAAAATTTATTTCTCTTTTTACCTAAAATTCCTTTAACTTCTCTTCCTTGCCAACTTGGAAATAGCTTAGTGAGAAAACTTTGGAAACCAACTCAATCGCCCATGAAAACTTAAAATTTTGAAGGCAATAAAACCAATTCCGACAAAAATAAATTTAGTGCTAACAGAGACTATGGAGCAGCTTGCCGAGTAGGCGTGAAAAGTAAACCTATAGGTAGTGGTGGTAAAGGCAGAGATTAAGAAGCTATCAGCAAAAGAGAAAATCGCCAAAGGAGCTGAGCTCAAGCAGCTCCAATATAAAGCAAGAACCCTATGTGAGCAGGAAAACATGTGCAACAAAGAGACGACTGAGAAACAAGTCGAAGCTGAAAGAGTGACAAAGCTAATTTAGCCTGTCTAGCAGAGAATCCATGATTTCATGTTGGCACTGGCCAATACATCGTTGGAACACCCTAGTTCTGACCGAGTGCAGGAATTGGAGCAGTAGATAGAAGAATCCTCTCGGAAGATAGAAAGGCTTACTCCCATTTTTGGCCAATTCCAACAGAAGGTTGGAAGAGAAGAACAATCTGCGCCAGAAAATGCACCGCAGGATGAACAAAAAGAGGACAAGGAAGAAGAAGAGGAAAAGGAAGAAGAAGGGGAAACAAAAGATGAAGAGGACCAAGAAGAATGACCTAAAGAAGCGTTGGATAAAACACAAG
>LPNX011193774.1:72218-130436 GCA_001517045.1 Pseudotsuga menziesii | reverse complement strand
TATCAGCAAAAAGACGACCGTACAGGTTGCGCCACCTCCTATGTCCATTGCTTCGTGGCTTAGGACGATCCACATGTGAGTGTTGGGGGCCTGTTGGCCTTGGGGAAAGCATGTAAGGAATAAGTGCAAACAAATAAATGTGCAAGAATCAAGTCACTACGCAAGCGCATGCAAGGAAAAGTGAGTGCGCGATGGGTATAGAAGGGATCTGCACGGGACAAGAATGCTGTGCGGAAGAGGAAATCTGCGCATAAGAAGGAATATGCATAAAATGGGAACTACGCGAAAAGGAAGATGCCACAGTGTAAAACAATGGAACAAGTGTAGAATAATGGTTAAAAGTGACAGGACGATTGTGGGTGCTAATGTCGGCTTAGGTCGGCAGATGTCACATGATTGAATGCATGCTGTAAGTAAGGCCGTTAGTGCCTCGTGTCAAGTCATGATCACCACAGCTATAGCTTGAGGGGTAGCTGATGGTGACAGTTAATGGATTGCCTATATGCAGTCAACCCTGCGTTGTCATGTAAAATAATATAAATAGGAGGGATTCAATAGTTAAAGGTTTGGTCCCCGGTTGATAATTGCTGGTTGTTGTTTACTTTCAGTTATTTTAGAAGGGTTAATAGAGGGGAGATATATGAGAGGGTAGAGCGAAGAGGAGAGATCTGAGTGGTAGAGTAGTTGGAAGTCTGTAGGATGTAGTCGGGGTTAGTGCAGTAGATGAGAAGCTCTGCTAGAGAGGTGCAGATGCTAGAGGAGTCAATCCAGGCCGTGTGTGGATCCATAGATGGTAGTAGTAGATTAGGAGAAATAAGATAGAGAGCATGAGAGCAAGAAATAGTCTGAATAGAAATCTATATCTAAGAAATTCTGCAATTGAATGCAGGCTAAAGGTGCCACATATTTCTCATGCCATATGAAGACGCCTTGTGGTTTTTCCCAGATGGGTTTCCACGTGAATTCTCCTGTGTACTAATGACTGATAGCGTATGGTTTTTTATGTTCTTGTTTCTTTTATGCTTATGATGCAAGTATTGTCATGGTTGAATGAATGTCGTACTGTCAATAGAAGTATGAATGCATGAGTAGGTTAGTATGCGTCTCTTTTGAGTATTATCTTATGTTTATGTTGCAATCATTGTCGCACGTCTGTTATATTGTGCTTGTCTCTTAGCTTGATTTTATAGTTCGTTATGGTTAAAGTACTAAGGCTGAATCTATGTCATGTTGTTAGTAGTTAATAAGATATATGCGCGGTGAGTGCTACAGTTCAGCAGAAATGACTCCATCCTTGCGACTTGGTCAACCTCCTTGGTCGTGCACCAAGGGACTATAATCCCTCAACAAATCATGAAAACATGGTTCCGGTGGTTACCCATAAAAGAGATATCCCAAGTGAGACTGTGCCTTCTCTGCGGCAGTTGTCGACGGGGCTTGCTCTATGAGGTTGGTATCTCAGGTGTTCATTGGGTTGACGGGCTGCACAGAACCTGGGTCGCACGAGTTAGGAAAAGTGGCCAACAAAGTCAATTTAGAATAGTTAGCATGGATAACTAAGATCATTCATGCCCAAATTCACCTTCATGTACCTAATTAGGAATAATTGGTTAGTTAATTCAACATTCGTTTAGTTAACTGAGCTCTCACTTAGTTAACTCTTCACTCCATTAGTTAACTAGTCTAGACTCAATTTAACCTAGTCTAGCAGAGTTAGCATGGATAAATAAGGGATTTTAGCTCCTTTTAATCCTGAACCATCTCATGAAATCATGATAAATTATAATTCCATTCAACGCTAATTTGAATTTCATTCCTTTAAATACTAGACTCCACCTCTTTTTCAATTTAATGAATTTAATCATTCTTATTCTATTAGGTTCTGAGTTTCATATGTATTAATTTATGTTACCAATTTATTACATAATGTTTTGATGGATGATGTGATTCTCATTGCATATATATTTAGTTTATGTTCCTATATCTATACATGTTCAAATCTTATATGGTATCAGAGCATAGGGGGTACTAAACTAGTTAGTGTTTCAGAGATTTCTTGTCAGTTTTATGCTCTTACAAATTGAGAAGGGATTTCTCATCCATCAAGAATGATTTTTCATCCATACAATAAGTATTTTTAAACTACGAATGAGTGCTTTTCCATCAACCAAAGAAGTATTTTGCAGCCACTACTCTTGTAGATTAAAGAAGGATTTTTGCAAGCCACCAAAGAAGGATTTTTGCAACCATCAAAGAAGGATTTTTGCAGGCACCAAAGAAGGATTTTTTGTTAGATTTTTAATGGTTATACAAGATCTAAAAACATTTAGCATCATGACATCATAACCATAATAAAATGATCATTGAAAGAAATACAAGTACAACAACACAAAAGATCACAAAGATTTTTCCTCGGGGAAACCACAAGAGAGAAAACCCTGCAAAACTTCCTCATTATAGAATTAGACCAAGTATAATGTAAAACCACAGCAAAAAGAATAGTTTCTCATATTCCACATTAGATTCTTTCTCTCTCTCTCTCTCTCTCCAGAGAAATACTTGAGTGTAAGATGTGTAAGAATGAGAGAGGTGCCTCACCTATTTATATTTATTAGGTGAGTGCCTCAAATAACTAACTAGGTCAACCATGTTCCCTAATTAGGGCCGACCTACCTTGGGAGACTCAAAATACATTGTATATATTACTTTTGTGGGTACTACCCGACTTACAATAGAGGTTTTACCTCACTGACTTTGGCATGACCAATTACATCAAGGACATCTCCGAATGGAGAAATAACATCTCCGAAGGAGAATACATAAGAGTACAATAGAATATATTCTGAAGTTACAATACTTTAACACTCCCTCTGAACTAGGAAGGTATTCTATATCAACAACAACCATCATCACAATTGTACAATTGAATGGTGAATCTCTATATGTCATAGGAAGTTTTGGAACAACATCATGCATCTTCATCCTCAATCTCAGTATGAAAATACTGGATCATATTCTACAACTTTAGTATTTAAATATTGAACCATCTATGAGTATTGGATCATCTTCCACAACATTAGTATGTGGATACTAAATCATCTTCTGTGAGTACTGGATCATCTTTTGGATACTGTATCATCTTCTGCAATATCAATATGTGGATATTGAATCATCTTCTGCAATATCAATATGTGGATATTGAATGATCTTCTGAACCTTCTTCGGTAACATCAGTATGTGAATACTGAATCTGATTTTTCCACATCAGTACGTGAATACTGAATCATATTCCGAACCTTCTTCGGTAACATCAGTATGTGAATACTGAATTTGCTTCTACCACATTAGTATGAGAATACTAAATCATATTCTGAACCTTCTTCTGTAACATCAGTATGTGAATACTAAATCTACTTCTGCCACATCAGTATGTGAATAGTGAATCTTCTTCTTCAACATTAGTATGTGATTACTGAAACATAATCTACAACATCAATACATAAATACTGAAACATCATCATCTGCATCATCAACATAGAAACATTGAAACATAATCATTTGTATCATCAATATAGAAATGATAGAACATTATCATCAACATAAAAATGTTGAAACAAAAACATCATCATCAACACAAAGTGTTGTGACTTCAACCTCATAAAAAATTATCAGCACAGGCTACTGGGACCACAACCATATTAGCATCATCAACACAAGTTTTTGGGATCACAACCACATAATATGCATCAACATATAAATGTTGAGGCAACACCATCATTAATATCAGTATAGAAATACTGAAACTAAATCATCATCATCAGTATAGAAATACTGAAACTGTCTTAACAAAATCAGTATCGAAATACTGAACCTACCACATCAACATCAATATGAAAGTACTAAAATTGCCACATCTTCATGAGTATGAAAATACCGAGCTTGCCACATCAATATCAATATGAAAATACTGAAATTGCCACATCAATATCAATATGAAAATACTGAACTTGCCACATCAACATCAGTATGAAAATACTAAACTTGTCACATCATCATCAGTATGAAAATACTGAACTTGCCACATCAATATCAGTATGAAAATACTGAACTTGCCACATCAATATCAGTATGAAAATAATGAACTATCAACATCAGTATGAAAATACTGAATCTATCATATTAGTATGGGAATACTGAAACTATCTCAACAATCATCAGTATAACAATACTTAAACTATCTCAACAATCATCAGTATAACAATACTGAATAAATCATCTCAACAATCATCAGTATAACAATACTGAAGAAATCATCTCAACAATCATCAGTATAACAATATTGTAGCAATCATCTCAACAATCATTTGTATAACAATACTGAAACGACTTACAACAAAATCTGTTCTGACTTACTAACCCTTTTGGGTCGATAAGACTAGTCAGACAGATTGATCTTCTTGGAGACCAAACAAGCCTTGTCTGGCTTAATAACCCTTTTAGGCCAAAAAATCCTAGCCAGACATACTAACTACTTATTTCCCTCTAGCTATCTCAGAGCAGCATCATGGTGAGTTCTCGGGTAGATCCATCCAGGGATTTTGTCTAACTTACTAACCCTTTTGAGCCAACAAGCTGATTTAGACAGATGGATCTTCTTGGGGAATAAAAAACCTTGTCCGTCCTTACAAACCCACTTGGGTTAAACTAATCTATCTAGACATACTAATCCCCCTAGGTTCAACAAGCCTCGTTTGAGTTACTAACCCTTTCGGGCCAACAAGCCTAGCCAAACTTACCCTACCCTAGACTGAGCTACTACCACTGCATCCTTCTTTCATCTACCACCACTCCCTCTTTCGAGAGAGTTCCTTTCAGACTACACTAAGCTTGTCTTGAAAGTTTTCAAACTTTACATGAGACATAGGCTTAGTCAACACATCTACTACTTGTTTCTCTGTAGGAACATACTTGAGCTTTACAACTCCCTTCTGCAAGTTGTTCTTTAACATTCTCTTCTTGTACATCGACAACTGCATCATACATTCACAACTTGCATAATTATTCTTTTGTGCATCTGTAACTGCATCATTCTTCTCTTATACATCTGCAACTGTACCTACATCCACAACTTGCATCATTCTTATTTTGTACATATGTAACTGCATCATTCTTCTTTTGCAGATGATTACATACAATCCTTCCTACAATTCAAATACGGTTTTATGATTAGAAACATTTCATAAAATATTTATAATGACAAGTTCTTATGCATAAAGATATATGTCATATAATCATGCAACTATTTCCGCTAATGCAACAATCATCTATATCCCGTATACATGTGGTAACTTTCTAGATTACTTCCATCTTACCAAGACATTATGTCAGCAAGGAGGTTTCATTCTATATAAGTAGAAATGAAATGTTGTACAACAACATAAGCCACTTACCCATCACCTACATATTAGTAGTAAACTACAAATATTCTAATATGCATAATACATTTCCTGAATCTAGAAACGTATATATGTACACATATTGAACAACTAGATATATAGGAAATGACAATTCAAATACTTATCTTTTTTTTGTTTTCTAGAATCCATCTTGATCTCTGTCTTCTTGAATTATTGGAGTCTCTTTCAATGTGTTTAAATTGATCGTCTGATTCTAAGGACCTGTTCCTATCTTGCTCATGATTGGAAATGATGAGCAAGTCTTCTTACACAACATATCACATAGAAATGTGTCTATGTGTCCTATCAGTGCATCCATTTTTATCAATGATGAAATGGATAAGATATTAATCTTCATCTTCATCAGTATAATTCTTCTGAATCATATTCCTTATTACTTGAGGAATATTTACTTGCTTTCTTCTCAACTGCAATATATTCATCCTTGGTTGTACTAAGAGAAACACTCTGATTTCTGCAATATGTTGGAGTGGTCTTTTTGTTCGTAACACTACCAACTGAATCAAAGTCATCATATCTCTGCAGTACTATTTAGGTACCACACCATTTGGTCTGCATATTTTACTTGGTAAGTAAAATTTGATCCATATTTCATCATTACCCAAGAATCATGTCAATATTCTCAAACTTTGAGATCTATCGTATTCACTCCCTCTTAGATGGAGAA
Organism: Pseudotsuga menziesii; assembly: GCA_001517045.1. NCBI lineage: Eukaryota > Viridiplantae > Streptophyta > Pinopsida > Pinales > Pinaceae > Pseudotsuga > Pseudotsuga menziesii. The sequence continues at coordinate 124,292 of LPNX011193774.1, read as the reverse complement.
CCATCCTCCCTCTATATCTTGTACTCTATGCATCAGGACATTGGAGTGACAGGTAGCCTCCTTTGCTACTAATATTCTTTGTATCTATTTATGTCACCTATTAAGCTCACTAGATATCAAGATCGTCCATCTCGATCTTTGTTGCAAGTTTTCACTTGCACCAATCTATGAGCTTCTCATCCTTTGTAGGCCTCTATCTTCAACCCTATAGTAAAGTTTGGGATCATCACTCTAGATGATCCTAAAGCTACTCATGTAACTGTATGTGCTATCCCATGGGTTTCTGCTGAGCTTGTACAAATCCTTCTGTGCATAGGTGGTTCTATGTAGAGAGTCTCAAGTCATATAGGTTGCTTGATCTGTTCTTATACTGTGATTACACCAATTGTCTACTGAAGAGGTGTGTCTAGCCCCTAGAGCAGTGTCTTACCATAATCGACTGTCACTTTCTAATAGAAACCACAAACCTTGCTTTGTATCTTTTGATACTTCGATTTGCGGTATACTTTATCTTGTGGATCTACTTGGAATACTGTACAAAACTTCCCTTCATGTCTCAAACTCATATCCAAATATCATTAGGTACGATCGACTATTACTTGTAGACATCCTTTAGAAAAGCATCCTTTCTTATCACAACTGAACTATTGAGTCATGAGATGTCCTTCTATTATTTGTGGGAATGATCTTTGTTCTTTCTCTTCCTGGCATGAGTTGTTAGGGATTATTTTCATCTCTTCTTCCTTTAATATCATTCACTCTTATTCTTATGTGCATTCCTCCATAGGTGATCTTTCTACTAGAAAAAATCTCTTGACTAAACTTGGAATACCATTCAAAATTTGTAATCTATGCTTCTACTTATTTGGCATTGTCTTCAATGACTTCTAATTGCTCCTTGAGCTGAGAGCTCCTTGTGAATGTTTTCTGACATGGCACCTTCACATCCTTGAGTTGAGTTCTCAAGGTCATTTTCGTACAAGATGTTCATTGCATCGAACATATCCTTGGGAGTATTCAGGGATGATACATGTGATATCCAATGGAGACGGAAATACTCATTGTTGTTTTGATTAGGTCCTTCTTTTTCTTTGCTTCAACTTCATCTCCGTTTGGATATGTAGATCCTTCTTTGACATAGTTCTCCATGTCATGATTCTTCAAGTATGAGAAGCACTCTATAATTCCATGCTTAGAAGTTGTTGTCTCTTTCAATCTTGTCCTAAGGCTTGGTATTGTTTGTCATCATGATAAAAATGAGAACCTAAAATGGAAATAGAGAGGATAGAACTTACTGGTGAGATTGCTTCAACTTAATGCTTGCTTGAAGGATATTTTGGAATACTGCTTTTGGTGGACCTAGGGTTTGATAGATAAACCCTAATTTTTCAACTTAGGTATCTTTCAGATTTGATTGTATATAAATATTTGTTAGGATTATTAATCATCCCTTGTCCAATTTGGTCATATGTCTAAGTTAGGAGTCATGTCTAAATCAGTAGTCCATCCAGTCTATTTTTAGTCACTAGCACCATTGGGTCCACTTGACCTAATTGGGGCACATATTCCAGTTACTAAGTGTGGGGAACACTAATTGAGGCCTACTACCACTGATTTCACTTGCATGCATCAGTTTAGGAGCCTTCTAGATCAATCCCTATGATTTAGGAGCCACTGGGAGTGCCGATACCAACCTTCATCAATTGAGTTCAGTTAGTGACTATTCAGGCTGAGTTAGGAGTCAGTTACATTCAGTTCTAGTCTTCTACATTCAGTTAGTGCTAGGTTTTCATGGCTGCATGCCGGATAGGCACATTTCTCACCTACCACAGTTAGTTAGCCTCAGTTAACACTAAATTAGACACTTGAGTTGCGTTTTAGAACTCCGTTAAACTTTGATAATTGTTTAGACAAGGTCAGTTAACTATTGATTCTTGTGATAATGATTTAGAAAAGGTCTTGGTTACCTATAGTCAAGTAGAGTCTAATCAATTTGAATTTCCTCTTGTGGATTCGAATTGCTTATGGCTATTTAAGCCATTGTACTTCATTGTAATTTTTATCTAATTACTCTTTGATTAATGAAAAGCATTCATAGCTACAAGCAGTTTTGCACTGTTTCATTCTTCAATATCTGAGTAAATTGTGTGATATATATTGTGAGTTGTGTGTTTGTCCAAATACCTATGTGCTCAATTTAATATGGTATCAGAGCCTTGGTGTATAAGGCACTTCTCCTTCTAAGATCTCTTACTGGATCATTTTTTAGCAAAATTGCTCCTTCCAACTCTGCACCAAAAACATAAGGTTTACCACTTAATACCCCAAGTTAAGGAATTGTTGATCAATCTTGATCAACTATGTTGGGTGTGATGAAAGCCTGAAATTTGCAGGCTGTCCAACCTTACGGTGCTCTTTTTTTTGTTTTGCAGGTACAACTTCGAAAAGAATTCATCAGTTCCTCTTCTCACCCGATCCTCAGACTATTTTGAATGGAAGGTGAAGATGTTTGTATTTCTTAATAGACAAGATCTCTATTGGGTGTCTGATAGATTCTATAGAGAGTCTTTTGAGAGTGAGAATGACTAGCTAAATGCATGTGATGCAGCTTTTGAAATAATGAAACTGGCTCTTTCTCCTAGCTTGTGCTACCTTAGTAGATCTATTAAATATCCACATGAAATCTGGACAATATTAGATAGAACCTTTGAAATGATTAATGAGGATCATAGTATCACTTTGGAGAGCACATCCAATGCCATAAGCATCCTTGATCCAAAAATATCGGCCTCCACTCTCTCTGATGAATTTGTTCAAGATGAAGAAGAAGCAGAACCTTCTACACAGTCGATTCGAATTGAAGACAGTATCCTTGCAATGAATCCTTCTTTAATCTCTAATATTGATGAAAAATACTGCTGCACTTCCATGCAAACATTCACCGGTGATTTTCCTTTGAATTCTGTGCAAAATTTGCCAGTAATTGCTTCCAAAAGTGAAGAGGAATTTGATTTTTTCTCTCTCTAATGTTGCTGCTGGTGTGAAAATATGTAATACCTTGCATATTTTGGAAGAAATATCATATTACCAAAGTGATCCATTCGCTCCCCTTGATCTAGATCTTCCAGCAAATTCCTGCAGGATTGCATGCACCAAAATTCAGAATTTTGAAGAAGAAGAAAGCTATGCATCCACCGTCTTGCTTGACCATTTCTTTGGATCTGATATGAAAATTATTGGATTTGATATGATATTATTTGGATATGATCTGATATTTATTGGTTCAATATTTCAAATTCATAATTTTTCAGTACTACTTGTAGTTGTTCTCATCAATGGTGTGAAGAAACAAGTACCTCACGTCTCCTACAAAACTGCTGCTGGGGACTTGATTTCATTTCACAGTTTTAGATCTGTTATGAACCTATTTATATATGATTTAATTTCTGATCTGATATCATTTGGTTAAAATTTTAAAATCCAAGAGATTTCAGTCATGCTTGTAGCTACTCTCACCAATTTCGGTGTGAAAAATCAAGTACTGCAATTTCTCTTCAAAACTGCTATTGGGGATTTGGTGTTAGTTCCCTCTTATGAGGTTGCTGATATTTTATTTTGTGAATAATTATATATTTTTGAAGATATATCAGACTATGGAGCTCAATAATTCTCTCTCCACAGTCCTAGTGCTTCTCTACCATTGATCACATGCTCATCTCCTCACAAAATTAGTAAAGAGGAAGACATTCTGCATTCGCCTGAACACTTGCTCCTTACACTTGGGGCTGATTTTACCAATCATGGTTTGATTTTCATGGCTGAAACATATCAGTTTCTTCAGTGTTGCTAACATGTTCCAAATCCTCAAGAACCTTTTCTCACTTATCCATTGATTTTAGTTGCTCTACATGGGTCCAGTCTTCATCCGACATCTGTCTATATTTCTAATTTAGTTGAGCATATCATTCTTCTTCCAAAGAGGAAGATTCCTCCAGACATAATTATGGATAGGTTCACATGCTAGGCCCCAGGATACCTGTGCATAGAAGAACTAGATTGATCCTGATTCTACCTGCTTAATTAGAGGGGGGATTTTTTCCCATGTGGTTTTTTCCCCAGCTCCTTGTATTGAGCAGTTAATTTAATTTACTTGATGTAATGGGTGACCTATGGTATTAGTTACCAGGGCCCATATATTGTCCAAGTTAGCATTCAGGAGGGGTTTTAGGATTATTAATTCTCCCTTATCCAATTTGGTCATATGTCTAAATCAGGAGTCATGTCTAAATCGGGAGTCCATCTAGTCTATTTTTAGTCACTAGCACCATTGGGTCCACTTGACCTAATTGGGGCACATATTCTAGTTACTAAATGTGGGGAAAACTAGTTGAGGCCTACTGCCACTTATTGCACTTTCATGCATCAGTTTAGGAGCCTCCTAGATCAATCCCTATGATTTAGGAGCCACTGGGAGTGCCGATACCAACCTTCATCAGTTGAGTTTAGTCAGTGACTAGTCAAGTTGAGTTAGGAGTCAGTTACATTCAGTTCTAGTCCTCTACATTTAGTTAGTGCTAGGTTTGCATGGCTACATGCAGGAGAGGTACAGTTCTCACCTACCACCATCATTTAGCCTCAGTTAACACTGAATTAGACACTTGAGTTGCATTTTAGAACTCTATTGAACTCAGATAATGGTTTAGACAAGGCCAGTTAACTAATGAGTCCTCCGATAATGATTTAGACAAGGTATTGGTTACCTATAGTCAAGTAGAGTCTAATCAATTCAAATTTCCTCATGTGAATTCGAATTTCTTGTGGCTATTTAAGCCATTGTACTTCATTGTAATTTTTATCTAATTACTCTTTGATTAATGAAAAACATTCATAGTTGCAATCCATTTTTGCACTATTTCATTCTTCAATAACTGAGTAAATTGTGTGATATATATTATGAGTTGTGTGTTTGTCCACAGATCTATCTACTCAATTTAATAATATATGCCTCCTCAAGGTGAGCTGAGCATCATACTTATTTTCCCAAAACTATGGACAGAACTGCAAAATATCTGATGCCCTAGTTTTCTTTGGCATTAGTGTTAGGTCAAAAATTGAAATTTCACAAAACGAGAAACTTCTTACATAGAATTATGCACCCTCCTAGGGAGAGTTTGATGGTCCTCCTTTTTCAACTGATTGGTGGAGGGAAGTGCCCGGAAAAGGAAGCCCTAGTTTTTCTCTAGTTTCTTCTTTAGAATTGATTAATCTTGTTTCTGTTATAGCTCTGAATTTTTGAATCCTAAAGGTCTTAAAATTAGTCCTGAGGTAGACTATGTTGTCTTCTTTACAACCCTATGAGTTAGAATGGAATTGGATTCACCAGATGGGACTTATGTGAAGTTCACCAAGGTGACTTTTTTTTAGGAATGTCCATCACAGAGAAATTGTACAGACTTCCATGTGTCATGGTTTCACCTCGTGGGTATGAAACATTTACCATAGAAAATACAGTCTAATCCCTAGCTAAAAAAGCTTGCGAAATTTAATTTTTACCTTCCTATCATGAGATATAGCATTTTTTTGTAGGTCACATGTTTAAGGCTGAATTCTAGGAGAGGATGGAACCCTGAGTTGGAGGAATAATATATCCTAGTATAGTGAATATGATGTTGAAAATTTTACCTAGGGTACATAAATATTTTATATTCATCTTGTCAAAGTTTCATCTCCCAAAACTTCTCCAATATCGATTTATAGAGAAAGTCCCAACATGACTAGTTTTTGTCTTCTAGGATTTTCAGGCGTGAAACCCTAACCTTCAATAGTTGTAGCTGTAGAATTGTTTCAACTACACAAAGACTTCTTTCACGGTGGATCTGATACCATGTTATATTTTTAATGGTTATACAATATCTAAAAAAATTTAGCATCATGACATCATAACCATAAGCAAAGGATCATTGAAAGAAAGACAAGTACAAGAAAATAGGAGAAGACAAATATTTTTCCTTGGGGAAACCACAAGGGAGAAAACCACGCAAAACTTCATTAGTATAGAATTCGACCAAGTACAATGTAAAACCACAGCAAGATGAATAGTTGCTTATCTTCCACAGTAGAATCTCTCTCTCTCTCTCTCTCTCTCTCTCTCTCTCTCTCTCTCTCTCTCTCTCTCCAGTGCAATACTTGAGTGTAATATTTGTAATAATGAGAGAGGTGCCTCACCTATTTATGTTCATTAGGTGAGTGCCTCAAATAACTAACTAGGTTAGGCAAGTTCCCGAATTAGGTCTGACCTACCTTGGGAGACTGAAAATACATTGTATATATTACTTTTGTGGGTAATATTGCCCCGAGTTACAAAATAAGGTTTACCTCATCAATTTTACATGACCAATTACATCAAGGAGATCTTTGAATGGAGGAATAACATCTTCGAAGGAGAATGCAATAAGAGTAAAATAGAATATCTTCGGAAGTTACAATACTTTAACATTTTTTTCATCCACCAAAGAACGATTTTGAAGCCACCAACGAATGCTTTTGTAGACACAAAATATCCCATTTATAGCACTCATTTGCATCCATAAATAAGTGCAATTTCATTAATCAAAGGAGTGTTCATTTACAACCATCAAATAAGTGTACTTGCAATCACCGAAGAGCTCATTTGCAGCCGTCAATGAGAGCTTTTGCAGCCATCAAAGAGATAATTTGCAGCCATTAGAGAGCTCATTTGCATCCATGGATATCCTATCCCCACAACTCAGTTGCTATACAGTTAGTATGCTCAATCTATTTTTGTTGAAGGAGGCTCTAGGAGCTTCACAACACATGTCCTATGAGTACATATTCACATACATTCAAAGGATGAAAGAGGCCCCAAAATCTTTGCAATATATGGACTACAATGACATGCACATCCATGATCCACCACTCAACTAAGAAAGACCCATTTACATGCCCAAAAGAAGAGGTGATATATAAATTTCTTGAATAACTTGTCCCAAATCAAGTTCAAATTGAAGAATCCAAGGTAGTGTCCCTACTTGGAATTTTGGAGAAAAGTGCAATTGAGGCAATTTTTGAGCTCTTAGTCAATACTGTAGGGGGTTCCAACTGACTCCAAATGGTATTGAATTTTAAATTTAAGGGTATGGTGAGTATTAAAACACTCCAACATGGTCTATGGAAAATTTTTATCAAAATTTATGCCTCTGCATCTTGGTTTGGGGCTAAGGAGAAACAATGCAATTTTACTAGGAAATTGTGTTCAAATTCCCCCAAGGGTGAAGGCCAAACTATCTCTCTAAATCATGTATGAAAATCCAAAATTTAAGAACAGAGTATGGGAATGAGTATTAGATATAGATTTATTTCCTTAATCATGGTTATGAATTTATGCAAACAGATTATGATTTGCAACATTTGTAGGGTAACTTTCACGGAAATTGCTTAAGGGAAATTGCATTACTAGCTCAACTTTCACACATGAATAGTAGAGTATATGGTTCTGAGAGTAATGTGAAACATGTATAGAATAAAAATGTATTCTATAACAACATAAAAATAAGAGGAAAACCCTCATACAAATATGATACAAGACTCCTTCAATATTGAAGCCAAAGTCATGGAAACCAGTGATTCAATGGCATGGGAATGCAAGCTTTTCACACATGAATTTTTTGGATTTTGAGCCATAGAGAATATGGAAATGAAATTACAGAGTAACACATCATATATTTCTATCACAACATCATAAAACTCAGATAATATCACTCATACAAATCTGGTATAAAACTACTTCGGGATTGAAGCCAAAATCCATGAAAACTAGTGATACAATGACATGGGAATGAAAGATTTTCACACAAGATTTTCTTGGATTTAGAGCTGAATATAATATGGGAATTAAATTAAATAGAATTTAAAAATATATTTCTTCCCCTGCATCATCAAACTCATATAAATTTCCTCATACAAATATGATATAAAGCTACTTCAATATTGAATACAAATCCATGAAAACTAGTTATTCAAGTGTATGGGAATGCAATCCTTTCATACATGTATTTCTGATATTTAAACTTACAAAGGATATGAAAATTATATTACAGATGCATACATAATATTTCATATATTCGGCACCAAATATACTTAAAAAAGTGCAAGCACCACTTCAACAAGTGCACGCTCAACATGAGAGTGTGGGGGAATGGAGAAGAAGGAATGAGAGAATAGGGGAGTAGATGAGAATTTGAATATATGGTCCTTAAAAATTAAACTAAAAATCCTTCATTAATATCCAATAATAGGTATTAATGGCCTCTCCATCAACCAACTTGGAAAGGAATCCAAATCCCTCAAAATTGGTTCACAAGCAAAGAGAGCGAACACTCAACATCCAATGGACAAGAAAAAGATCTCCAAAATTACAAAGGCCAGTTAAAAAAATGATCAAAATCCATTATAATTCCTCATGAAATCCTTTTATTAACTTCATGAGGCCTTATAAGGTCGACTTTATCTCAATGGGATTCCTCCAACTCATCTTAGTGGTTTAGTAACTCTCATGACACTTGTATTCCTCTTCATGCTCCAATTCTTTCCCCAATTTTAAAGACTACCTCTAACTCCCAAATTCGACCTCTTGGTGGCTATTTTTATCCCTATCATTTTAGACTTTTCATATTTCTGCAATCAGGTATAAATTTGCCATACTTTTCATAGAATCTTTCATCATTTGTTGTCATAGAGTGCATGGAATCTCCTTCCAAGTCGTACACCTTGTATTCTAGTATCTTCCTCTTCCATGGGAGTTACTCTCCTTTACATATTCAAAATTCTTGGATCATTGTATGATATTTGACAAAAATTCACCCTCCAATAACGTTACATTACCCATGTGTTCGAATTTGGATGAAGATCATGCCAAGTGTGTGGGGAATCTAGTCATCCAAAGGATTGACAAGCTTCCAAGTGTATTCATGAAACCATGCCACCTTATTTTCATAGAATTTATCATTTATATGACCCATTTAAATGAGAATATGGTAAACTAAGTTCCTTTTGGGTCCCATATCCCCTTAATACAAAATGTATATCTCCATCTCAACCCAGGCAACTAGTAGGTTGGTGGAACATTATTTGCAAGTAGTCTTATTTGGAAATTATTTAATTGGGGACATGAAAAACAATCAATAAATTGCCCCAAATAGTGTTCAAATTGAATAATCCATTGAATAAATTTTCCCAAATCAGGTTGTTGCTGAAGAATACCTCTAGATTTTTTTTCATTTTCCAAACCTATAGCCTTTACTCCTATAGTTCACCAAGTTACACACAAAAGGTTCAAGTTATTTCCTCAATTCGAAGCAAGGATTAGTAAAGAAACACCATTCAAGCACTTCCACAACCAAATAATGATTTTTCAGCCACCAAAGAGTGATTTTTCATCCACCAAAGATCCCATTTATAGTACTCATTTGCAGCCATCAAGAAGTGCATTTTCATCCATCGAAGGAGTGCTCATTTACAACCATCAAATAAGTGTACTTGCAACCATTGAAGAGATAATTTGAAACCATCAATGAGTTCTTTTAAAACCATCAAAGAGCTCATTTGCATCCATTAGAGAGCTCATTTGCGTCCATGGAGCCTCCTATCCCCGTAGTTCAGTTGCTACACAGTTAGTATCCCCAATCCAGTTTTGTTGAAGGTGACCCTAGGAGATTCACAACACATGCCCTGCAAGTGCATATTCCAATACATTTAGAGGATGAAATAGACCCCAAAATATTTGCAATATATGGACTACAAGGACATATTCACATCCATGATCCACCACTCAACTAAGGAATACCCTTTTACATGCCCATGAGAAGAGGTGATATATAAATTTCTTGAATAACTTGTCCCAAATCAAGTTCAAATTGAAGAAGCCAATAAATAAATTATCCCAAATCAAGTTTAAATGGAAGAAGCCATTGAATAACTTGTCCCAGATTAGGTTCTTTCTAAACAAGAACTCCAGAATTTCTTCTCATTCTACAAACCTATAGCCTTTAATCCTTTAGTTCACCAAGTTCCACATAAAATCTTCGAGGTATTTCCTCCATTCGAAGCAAGGAGTAGTCAAGAAACACCATTCAAGAACTTAAAATTTTTTGGATCTTGTGAATGGTCTCACATGCACTTCAAAATAAGGATGAGTTCACAAAGGTTTGCAGGGATCTTCATAGATCCCTTTATCGAGAAACAATTCACCCAGTTGAGAGCTTCTTTGGAAGCAAAGAAATTTTTTTAGGAGGCTCCTTAACGTATTCTTTTCACATTAACTATTATGCGGTGAGGAGTTTTACCATGTTTTTTTTCCCTCTTTCTCAATTTATAGGGAATTCCTTTTTGTGCACGAGTACCTAATATGACTGCAAATTGTTGAGACTCAATTCTTTTCTTATTTCATTTTCTTAGGCTTATGGGTTGTGGGTGTTAGAACTAAAATCATCTCATAGGCTCCTAAACCTTAAATTCTTGACTCATGGGGGGAAAACCCCACTTGTTTTGGACACCTGATGCATATGAGGGAATCTAACCACCACTAATCACAAACTAAGTTTAACTAGACTATTTCCTAAATCTGAGGGCACATTCCTTAATCATAGGGAATCACTAGTAGCTATTCTCAGTTGGTAATTGGGTGATCCATTGCAACTTCACTCCTAATGAACCTTACATACCCTAATTCGACTTCATGGACTAATTAGGATTTTTTCACTCCTTAGTTTGTTAACTAAATATTCAATCATTCAACTAAGCAATTAGTTAGATAACTAGTTGTTGTGAAGTCTAAAGCTAGTATAACTCAATTTACGATAGTTAACATGGCTAATTGAGACCATTCATTCCCAAATTCACCTTCATGGACCTAATTAGGAATTTTTGGTCATTTAACTCAACATTCATTCAAATAAATGATATTCCACTCAGTTAACTCAACATTCCATCAATTAACTAGTCACTCCATTAATTAACTAGTCTAGACTCAATATAACTTAGTCTAGTAGAGTTAGCATGGCTGGCTATGAGTTTTTTTATATCTTGTTAGGCCTAATATACCTAGTAAGAGTTTCACAAAGAATATATGTTTTTGGGTTCAAAACAAAATTTCGAGGTCGAAAATACTCAGGGTTTGGCTTGATCTTTGATAACTTGGAGCATGCCAAGAAATGAGAACTCAAGTACATGATTATCAGGAATGAAATCACAATATAGGTAGAGAAATCCATGAAACAATTGAAGGAAATGAAGATAGAGCTAAGAAAATTCATGGAATTAAGAAGACTAAGGTTGGAGATGCGTCTAAGAAGAAGAAATGATGGATTTTTTTAATTAACTATAGTAGGAGAGTCTGTATATATCATTGGTTCTTAGACATGGAATTTCATGTAAGAATTTTTGTTGGATGGATTATAATCTATACAAGGTTGATCATATTGATTATAGTATTGAAAATCACTAGAATATCTTTATTAAGCAAACTTTTGCAGTATTACAATTTTCATTTTGTGACTTATTCAAAATTTAAAAAAAAGTATGATATAATTATTGGGAGTTTTAAATGAGACAAACTATCTTTATGGAGACCTTGTGGTGCTATTTAACCTTTTAATTAAACTAAATTACATATATTTTGATAGATGATCATTGTAATTAATACCAAGGATAAGCTCATCTATTGATGTACACTTTTTAAAATTCAACCCAATTGTTAAACTATGTTGCATATGTCATTGGTTATGCATATTTAGCCATGTTGAAACAACATTCCAAATTGATACACTATTATGTTTCCCAAATCCTTACTAGTTTCTTGTATAATTGAAAGGTAGGAATATGTGTCCTATGAAGAAGCACAAACAAGAGAACTATGTTCTAAGCTCCTTAAAGTTTCCTCTAAATATCCATTTCTTTAAGGAAAATATGAGTAACAACATGGCAAATGTATACCCATATGCAACATCATTAAGATTATTTTTAAAGTAACATACTCTCAAAAGAGTTCCATGTATATTTACAAGTTGTGTGTGTGTGTAATTTCTTAAAAATTGGTTTATCGTTAATGCCATTAAAGTTGGGAGGTCGTCACTTATGCAACCCTCCCTCACATGCTTTGGTGTCAATATTTCCATTAAATAGTGGCATATCCCAAGTAATGTGTACCATGAAAGGTGATATTTCTCCTAAATGACTAATTAAAAGTGCCTATATTAGTGTTGGGTGTCATCGAAGGATCTAGTTTAAATGGTCCGTCCTCTTGTTCCTTTGTGGCTCCACTAATTATATAGAAGCACCTCAACATGATCTCTTTCTCCATAATTGTTCTTACTTGGGAAGGCTATGAAAAATGTACTAGAAAATCAAGACCCAAATATTGCTAGTATTAGGACCATTTCGTATGACCTTGGTTAGCGATCCAAAGTAAGGATTCCAATTCTCAAATTCATTTAAATTAGTAAGCTTATTGAGAGCATTAAATAGCTCTATCTTAGATTATATATCTTAGAAATGAATATGAACTAATTGTATCTCAAGGATGGCTTATATGACCTACCTTTTAAAACATGATTATTTGGATACAGTGTACATTTTCCACGAACAACACCAGAAATTGAATCGACATTTCTCACATCAAATAACTTGGGATTACAATTGAGCCCCATCTATAATCTTATCCCATGTCAAACTATTATAAAAGAAACACACATTTATGTATTTATTTTTGGTTTATATTATCTTGACACTATCCAATATGGAGTAATGTCCTTACCAAAAGTAGACATCATATTTTGAAAAAAATCCTTTATGAGGGAAGATCCATTTTGTTTTTTCTTAGATATCACATCAACTACAAAGTTGTGATTCTCCTTTATATCTATAATTATCATCAAAGTCCAACATCATTCCCTTATTTTAATTACAAATTAAAATGGATCTTATTGAGTTTCCATTAGTACACAACCATAACAATAACAAATCACTACATCCTCATAGCAACAACGATGATAATGGGAACAATTAGGGATATGAAAAAGAGGATAGTATTTTAGATCCACCGTATATGGAATCTCATATCCTTTATTCTTATGGACAACTTTGACATCCACTCATACACTTTTATGAGGTCTACATGAAAATTATATATTTAGTTATCTATCAAGATGTTGTTAATGATCTCTTAAATGTTTCTTCCATAGAGAATTTCTATAGTATTAGAAATAGCATTCCTACAAGACACAATGTGCATATTCACCACACCGACACTACAAGTTGCATGCCTATCTTTCAAAATGAGCATTGAATTTGATGCTTCACCATGCCAAAATATTTAGTGATTGACATCATTTTAAGAACCAATTATAAACATCATTGATATTGAAACTAGCTTAGATCCATATTTGTTATCCACCTGAATGGCACCTCTCCGTCCGAGTGCCGACATCCCTCATGTTGGCACACAAAAGGACATCTATCGATTGAGGGTTGCCCAAAACACTATAGATGGGATTATTATGAACTACATTCATCATCCATATAGCTGGTTATTTTTACCCTTTTGCTATGTCAATTTATATACGCGACTCTCTATATACGCAACTCGCGTGTTATACACGAGTGTCGGTTATTGCAGGTCGCGTATGGATGTATACGCATGTTTCTCTTATAGCAACTCACGGATCATACGCGAGTTGTCAGTCTTGATACCCATGTATATGTCCCTTTGACATTAAAAATAAAAACACATGATTACTTGAGATTAGTTAATCCATTTACCTTAATCTCCTTAATTGTCTCAACCTCCTCAACCTTCGAAACTGCCTTATTTCACCATGTATAAATACAGGCCTTGGTGAGGGTGTTTGGTACATACACTTGGAGAGAAAAGTTATGCTGGTGGAGTTTATACAGAAGTCTTTGGAGCAGTGGAAATCAGAATCCTTTGGCTGCAGAGGAGTCCTTGTCTCAGGCGTTGGGTTGTAATGTGAACTCTTTCATTATTGTTAATAAAGAGAATCCTTCTTCCATATGTGTCTTGAATGTATCTCATGTATTGTGGTTTGATAAATGTTTATGTTTCAAAATTCTATTTATGATTTACCTAACCTAGTTATATATATATGAATAATCTTGTATTTGGAATATTGACTCTCGACAGGTGAAGGAGAAGCATCCCTGAAGACTTTGGAGGAGAAGCAGAGCGGAAGAGGACAAGCTAGGATCAACCTTCGTGTATCGGGTAAGTCTTTCTCATATTCCTATTTCCTTTGTTGCACTCTAGATTCAATTGCCTGCAAGTTTATTGAGTATGTTGGTAACCCCAGACCTTCGGTTATAAGGTGTTTACTCCTGTACAACAATATTAAACACATATATATTAAGCATCGAGAGGTGTTAGTATTAATTAATATTCACTTTGACCATATAATATGTTTGTCCATTTTCCTATCTTAGGAGGTCTTCATCACTTCACTAGTGCATGGGGAATACATCGAGGGGCTAACTACCAATCATTGCTCCTATTTTCATGAGTTTAGGAGTTCCAAGGACTAATTCCTATAATTTAGGAACCCACTTTGAGTGCCACCAGTAGTCTCCCGCAACTGACTCTAGTAGGTATGTAGTTATGTTCAATTATGCTTTGATTTTGATAATTTAGATCACTAACAATCATCCTAGTTCTAGTTTCCACAATTTAAGGGAGGTAGGGTTCCTTTCCTCACCTACCTACATTAGTTAACTAGTTGTGAATTTTTTTAGTGATCCAGAGCTGCATTAGTGAGCTCTAGTGGTGATTTTCCCACACTGATTTAGCTTCATAGTCAATCCAGGTTGGTATATTTGAATCCTATCTTAGGCATTTGAATTCTCCTATTTGTATTACCATTGTATTACATATTTCAAACTGATTAATGGATTTAATGTTATTCTTCCAATTATTGGTCTCATGTGTGTTTGATTTGCAATGAATTATTGATCAGACTTTATTGAATTCTTTTCTCTCTTCTGCAACCTTCTTTGCTAATTCAAATCATGTAGGCCTAAAGATCCTATGATTCATTAATTTTAACATTGTATAAGTGCAGGTATTCAGGCCAGCAACAAACCTCAAAAACTTCTATTGATGGACTAGAAGCAATTGGGTTCCACATAAATCCTGGAATTATTGAATTTCTCCCTTTGTATTATGTCTAGATAAGTCTATATAGGTGTGAAGCACCTAGAGAAAGTGCACATGTCGAAATGGAGAGTGTTTGATCTAGTTTGATAGCGAATTGAAGTGTTTTTTAGTGTTTTTTCATGTACATTCAAATATTTCTTAAAGAATTTGTTGTTCTTAATGTTCTGAAATGGAGAATTTATTATCTCTGACTCCTAGAATCCTTATACCCTTTAATTACCTTGATTGGAGGGAATATACAGAGATTTTCTTGCTCAACAACGGTATGTACACGGTCACCATGGGCAGAGAAGTCGAACCCCAATAGTATCTTGAATAATCAAAGTATTTTAATAAGATTGATGAATCTTTTGGCTTCATGTGCATCCACGTCTCTAGGGAGATCATGTTCCATCTTGATGGACTGAAAACTCAAAAACAAGTATGGGATAAGCTTGAATCCTTATTTGGAAAGTAGGATGAGCTCAGAGGCCATATTCAGGAGAGTGAGCTAGTAGCACTACAATCTAGTAACTTTGAAACTATACAATTTTTTTTATAAAGATTCAAATCACTGGTCATGCAATGTAAGAAATGTGGGATTGAGAAGAAGGATAAGTAATTAGTGATCTCCATTTTGAACAAACTTAGCCCAAAATTACCAGTGTGTTTGTATATACCTTTCACTATGGGATGCTGACTACTCCTAATTGGAAAATTCCATCCATTTATTCCTTTAGAGAGTCTCTAGTATAGGAACAAGACAAGATGATATCGATGGGAGCTCTTAGAGCTTCTCCAAATCAAGCTCTCTTAGCTGGTGAGACAATGAATGCGTAAGCAAGGAGGAAGAATAAAGGAAAAGGAAAAAGGAACACTGAATTCAAACCTAAGGAATAGTTTGATCCAATTGATGAATCCTTGGGCTCTAAGAACAACAAGCATAAGAGGTTTGACAAAGTCAAGTGTTCATACTATAAGAAAGGAAACCACACAGAGAAATATTGTATGAATAAGAATATATATCAAATGAAAAAACTCCTTGGGAATCACATTATTTCCTCCCTGAAGGCACAAGGAAGGGTGAATTTGGAGACAAGACTGAAGATCATGATGAGAGATGTCATGCACTGAAGGCTGGTTTTTCAAAATCACATGCCTTTCTCATTGATTCAAGAACCTCCAATCACATGGTTACATACAAAGAATCATCTCTTCATTACAACTTATTGATGGTCCGAGTATTCACATGGGCAATGACACTCAAATCCAAGCTGAAGGAAAGGGTTCAATCAAGTTAGAGAATGGAGTTTTCAAAAATGTCCTTTATGTACACCCCTTAGCTGCAAAGTTTTTTATCTATATACCAGATGACACATACTGACCCACCAAAACGAGTGGTATTTGGTCTTGACTCAATGGAGATATTAGATATATCAACTGGGAAGATTATAGCAAAAGGTGTTGCAAACCATCCCTCCAAGTCATATGAATTCTCACACTTTCTACCATACTCAGATCCAATGTCATCTCAACTGCCACTTAAAAGGGAAGGCAAATTCATCCTACCTAAACCTTTTCATATGGTAATGTTTCCATTAATATTTCAGATTTAGAATCTGAAGAAGAGGACAAAGTTGAATCGGTTTATGGAATTGAAGATGAAGTTCAATCGGATACAAATCTAGATCCAATCCCTACTCCCAATCCTAGGCCTAAGTGGGCCCAAAAGGTTATTGACACAGCTGGGAACATTTTTGGAGAATAATTTGACATGAGAAGAAAAAGATCCATGTTTCAAAAAGAGAGCCTTTTTCTATATCAAGCAAATTCACTTCTCCCAGAGAGGTACTACAAACTCCCAGAGAGATGCTTCATGCTGGTAAGGTCTGATCAACAATTCTACTCACTAAAGAACAAATTTCATCATATCACTCTTCCTCTAGAAAGAAGATACAAAGGAAACATTACTTCTCCCATATGTCATAGGATTGGAAGAATATGGAGATGTTCAATTGCATAGTACCAGGAAACTAGTGCACACAAGAATGATCACACTGCATTACTACTCCACGGAGATGTAGATTACAGATATAGTTTTACAAGTTTCTTATTCAAGAATAAATTTTCTCTTGATATGAAATATTGATCATGGTTTTTCCTACTTATTTTAGCGGGGGTGGGGTTCTCATGAGGTTTTCCCCATTTCCTTTTTTGTTAAGCAGACATTTTTATTCATTTAGATTTTATCGGTGAGATTTGGCCTTAGTTGCCACGACCTAGGTTGTCCAAAGGTAGGATTAAAGGGGGATGTTATGATTAATTAATCCTCCCTTTGAACACATAATTCATTTGTCAATTTTCGTAGCTTAGGGGGTCTTCATCACTTTACTAGTGAATGGGGAACACAACTAGCAACCACCTACCACTCACTGCACCTGTTTGCATGAGTTTAGCTCCAGAGCCACTCAACTTTGGTAGTTTCGAATCCTATCTTAGGAATTCAAATTATCGTATTTGTATAACCATTGCATTACATATTTCATACTGATTGATCGATGTAATGTTATTCTTCCAATTATTGGTCTCATGTGTGTTCAATCTCTCATGAATGATTAATGAGTCCTCTTTTCTAATTGAATTCATGCAGGCCTGAAGATCCTATGCTTCATTAAGTTTTGTAATGTCCTTGTCTGATTAGGCAACAAACCACCCGCTAACCTAATTAATCCCCATAAGTTTGAGAAGGTAATGTATAAGAGGGGATTTACTTAGGACATTTGGCACTTAGAAAAACTCGGGACACACATTCAGTACTAAATTCAACAGTAGGCTAAAAGAATCCTTTTCTCTTTAGGCTTAAAAGTTCAAGGTCAAATTAGAATTGCATGCATGCAAAAGTAAAAGCACAAACCTTAAAAGTGACATGCGAACCCTAAAATCTCATAAGGATCTATTTAACAAGGATGAGTGAGCCTAAAGAGATACCTATCTTTATTATTGATTGATTTGGATATTTGAGCAGCGACACAGTGTGCACCTAGGACAGTTGGGGTTGAGGATGGAGTCTTCAACTAATGAGGGTTCGACAGTGCAATATTTGCCCTAGTCTCCTTCAATATAAACCATCTAGGTTTGTCACCGCATCTATTGCATTCATCATTATTTAGTGTTCCAGTGTATGCCAAAAGATTATTTGTAGGTTCATCCGTATAGCTGGGGACATTTAGCTAGAAAAACCAAGTCATTCACTAGGACTCTGGATCACCATTTTTCTTCTACATGTGTCCTGCATCCTCACTGACAGGATCAATCTACTACCTTAAGTGATTATCAGCCACCAGATTGCTCACCTAGAGCATCTAGCAGTAGGATACAGAGGTGTGGGGGCATGAGCATAAGTCAGGTAGATCGATTCGCTAGGGTATCTGGAGAGGTCCAAACTCCTGCATGCTCTGTCCATCCTCTCCAATGCGGGTACACCTAACCTCTTACCAAATTTTAGCTAAAACTGACCATCCCTTCATAAAAAACGTCATCCTTAGCTAATTCAAACTACTAGGGGTATTGCGAAGGAAAAAGAGGTTATCTCTTCATCATCTCAGTTTATCTTGCATGTGCATTCTCTCTGGAGCATTTTCAGCTGGATTATTGGTGGTAAGTGTTCATTCTATCCTACAAACCCTAACCCTAAATTCAACTATAATATAGGGTAATTTTGCATGCCAGTTTTGCATGCCCAACTATTTCAAACTTTTGCATAGAATTAGAAAATATCAGTATTTGGGATATTACAGTGGTATCAGAGCTATCTTCTTGGCCAGATATGGGCTTAATAAATGAAAATTAAATGAATACAGAAGAAGATACTTTTGTAACCTATAGGAAAAGAAGGAGTAGGTACACTAAAGACTTTGAGGATATCCAACTAGAAGATACCAACTCAGACATGGACCCAATAGGTATACACTCTGATAAGGGAAAAGGAATGGGAGATGAGGACAAGATGGAATTTTGCAACTTAGTATATGCATTGCAAGACTTATCCAATGGGAAAAAAGATGTGCTCAATGCAATAAATAGATTATCGGAAAAACCAGAACTAGGTAACAACAGTACACCTCCCTCACCAGTAGATAGAGGGTCTACAAGAAGCAGTGGGAAGGTTGCATACACCAACATACAGAATACACCTCACATATATAGCAGACCTTCCAATAGGCCTACCATGACTCACTTCTTAGCAGATGCAGTAGGAGGTCCTATCATGCAGGTAGAACCTAGCGAACCCTTTGGGTATTACTTGCAGGACAGGGACTTGGGGGATGAGTTTCATGCAGCCATGTATTTTTTATATTTTTGCAACATGAAGAGTAGGAATAGGCCCAGGAATCTCAACAAGGGATTCAATCATAACTATGAGTTGCAGAAAACCTTGGGTAGGTTGACCATCCCAAACTTTGATGGGAATCGTGGAGGTTCAGCGAGGATATGGGTACAGAAGTTGGATACCTATTTCCAACTAAATCCCAGGACAGAGACAGATTCCATTAAATTGGCTACTCTCCACATGGATGGAGAGGCTCATGAGTGGTGGTACCATGGATTAGTGACATTGGGTCACAACACCATTCACTCCTATGGTGAGTTCACTCAGAAACTCATGGAGAGGTTCGACAGGAAGGATCCAAAGATACATTTCAGAGAGTTATCTCAACTCAAACAGACAGGTAGCACCGAGGCTTTCATCTCAAAATTCCAGAGGATAGCGGTCATGGTAAAATACGTGTCACATAGAAGATTGACGATGTTGTTTACTGAGGCCCTAACATAGCCACTATAGGGATGGGTGAAAGCCTACAAATGCCCCACTCTATAGGATTCCATTAGTCGAGCTAGAGATCTTCAAGATTCAGTTCTAAACAATAGGTTCCCTCTAAAAACCAACTTTCCAGTTAGGGACAAGGACAAGAAACCTTTCCAGCAGGATTTTCCAAAGAAAACATGGTTAGACGAGGACACAAAAAAATATTTGAGTCAAAATAAATTATGTTTTACTTGTCAGGAACCATGGGTTTCAGGACATAGGTGCATAGGGAAGGCCAAGGATCACTACATCAAAGTGTATTTGGATAGTGACAGGGAGGACTATGAGCAGGAGGAAACAAAAGAACTACAGGAAGTAGAGGAAGAGTCACTCTAGGGTGATACACTAGAGGGAATCATTTCTACGTTATTTGGAGTACCTAGATTCCATACTCTCAGGGTCATAGGAGTAGTACATGGCCATAGAGTGGGAGTATTGATTGATGGGGGAGAAACCCACAATTTCATTGACTCAGCTTGGGTATCCAAGAGGGGTATTCAGACAGAGAAGTTTGAGGAATTTACTATAGCTATAACTAAAAACTCCAGCATGCAGTAGAACTATTGGATTCCAAAATTGAATGTCACATTAGGCAACTGCCAGATGAAAAATTCATTTTATGTAGTATATGTGGTAGATACTCATGTAGTACTAGGCGTTCAATGGATTTATTCAATAGGGAAATATACTACAGACTACCGAGCAATGGAAATGGAATTCCAGGGGCTAGATGGAAAATGAGTAGTTTTGAGGGGCATGAACACTTATCCCCCAAAACCATTATCTTCACATAGAATGGAGGCAGTACTTAAACAGGATGACATGGAATGAGCTGCAAAATGTTTTTTCACCTTTAGGAAACCTCCAAAGAACAACACACAACACCGAGATGATATTCAGGCCTTATTACAGAAGCATGAAAAGGTATTTCGGGACCTTCCAGCAGGTAGACCGCCAGACAGGGGCTTTGAGCACATCATTGAGCTAGAGGAGGGGACATAGGAAGTAATCACCACTCCTTATCGGCATCCCAAAAGATACAAGCATGAGATCGAGAAGACGATCAAAGCATTGTTGGAGCTTGGATACATTCGGCCCAGTTCTAGCCCCTTTGCATCATTAGTGGTCTTAGTCAAGAAGAAGGATGGTACACTATGAATGTGCATCAATTATAGATAAATCAACAAAAATACCATAAAAAACAAGTATCCCATCCCTAGGATTGATGAACTCATGGACGAGCTGCGGGGTGCCAAATACTTTTCAAATATTGATCTTCGCTTGGGGTACCATCATATCTGAGTAAGGGATCAAGACATTTCTAAAACAAATTTCTATTTTCACTATGGTCACTATGAATTCTTGTTCATGCCTTTTGGACTTACCAATGCTCCAGCCAATTTTCAGTCATGCATGAACCATACTTTCAGAGTTCAGTTACGTAAGTTTTTGCTAGTATTCTTTGATGACATCTTGATTTACAGCAAAACATGGGAGGAACATCTGAAACATCTAGATGAAGTATTCAACATTCTATAAGAACACTTGATTTATGCAAAAGTGTGAATTTGGCATGAAGGAAATGCTATATCTAGGGCACATAATCAGTGAAAAAGGAGTATAGGTAGATATGGAGAAAGTCTGAGCTATCAGGGATTGGCCCACGCCAAAAAAAATCACAAAATTGAGAGGATTCTTAGGCCCTTGCACATATTAAAGGAGGTATGTTAAGGGGTTGTCCCAATTTTCCGCACCCCTCATAGATCTCACAAA
The DNA here is from genome assembly GCA_001517045.1 of Pseudotsuga menziesii. Taxonomy (NCBI): domain Eukaryota; kingdom Viridiplantae; phylum Streptophyta; class Pinopsida; order Pinales; family Pinaceae; genus Pseudotsuga; species Pseudotsuga menziesii. The sequence goes on along the minus strand of LPNX011193774.1, from coordinate 102,435 downwards.
GAAGGGAACCTTCACCTAGATAGAATTAGCACAATTTTTTTTTGAGGAGATGAAAGTCATTATGAGTAATTGCCCAGTTTTAGCAATACCAGACTTCTCACAACCATTTTTAGTAGAATGTGATGCCTTAGGGGAAGGGATAGGAGAATTATTGATGCAAAACCATCACCCTATTTCATTTGAGAGAAGGAAACTAAAGAACTATGAGTGCCACTACTCCATATATGACAAGGAGATGCTAACCATGTTATATGCTCTCACGAAATTCAGACAGTACCTAGTGGGAAGCAAGCTCAAAATCAAGACATATCATAATAGCCTCAAATAATTCTTGGAGTAGAAGGATTTGAATGAGCACCAACAAAAATGGGTCAGCAAAGTACAAGCCTATGATATCGATATAGAGTATGTGAAAGGTAAGAATAATATAGTAGTTGATGCATTATCCAGAAAACCCGCTTCTGTTATACTAAAATCTCATCACCCTCATGTTATGAGATAGGTATCCCCTTGACTACTTCAATCCCTTAGAGTTTCCCTAGAGAAATGAAGGAATAAATCAACCCCTTGCAATTTTTCCCTCTTTTGAGCTGGTAATGCTCTTTCCCCATTGATCAAAAGCGTTACCCAAGAAGTAAAGATCCAGCACCACTTCTGATACATGAGAGAAGATAGGTGCCACCGCTCTTTCCCTTACTAACAAAGGCAGTGCCCCCTTATCACCACCTGTTTGATTCTTTGGAAAAGTGGTGCTAGAGTTTTGAAGGCAAAAAGAGAAGCTTCGAGAGGATTCTCGAAGCTTGCCTATGTGGAACCTCATACCTATGATTTAGGACCAGCTGGAGCTCGAGATCCCCCCTTTTAGGATCTAATATCCACCTCACCCATGAGATTCTCAACCATACTTATCCTCCAATGCCTTTAAAAACTAGCTCATCCCCCATGGGTCAGAAGAGGAAGAATTATGTTCCATACCCAAACTCTGTCAAAATCATTCTTGAGTCTTTGGAGGCAAGGTGTAGTTAGAGGAAAGGATCCATTGGAAGGAACTCTCAACACCAAGGCATGAAGGTTGTAGTCTCTCCAATCATTCATTAATAAATAATTTATGCTCTTTCCCATATTTACTGTTTCATGTGTTTATATTGTTTGATTCCTTGGTCACAAGCATAGATCTAGTTGATTATATTGTATTCTATCATGTTTTCTTTGTTGTCTTCCATCTTTTACAGGTTATTCTATGAGGATAGTGAGGGAAACCTTTTAGAGAAGCATCATGGCATTCCATTCAAGTGATTAACCAGATCTAGGCAGAGTCTAGCATTTCATGTCTATGTTTTGTTCTAGATATGTTCAATTCAGACTAGGGAACCAACTCTTGTCCGCAGGAGGTGTGTATTTCCGGCTAACAAAAGTGGTGACTCCGCTGGGGACCGACTTTGAATTCTAGATCATTGGTAAGTTGAAACCTCCACCTTCATTTTCAATTTCTAGATCTACTTTTCCATGCATAGATCTATAGATCTACGTTGAATGTGATTGTTTTGCCTCTGTTTGCCTTTGGATCTTCATATTTTTGGTTCAATGGGTTTTTCAGTGATTGTTTGGGTTCATTTTTCAGTATGTAAGTTCCTTTTCTATTGCTTTTTTATTTTTCAAATCGCCATCTTGGGCACCACTCTTGAGCTGTGTTATAAGTGCGATTATGGAGTTGTCATTGCTCTTCCTCTGTGGTAAAGAAGCGGTGCCACCGTACTTTCTTTGTGTACAAGAAGTGGTGCTGGACCTAGTAACGCCTTGGTGTGAACCTGCAATAAGCGGTGCCACTGCTCTGTTCCTGTGTGCAAGAAGCAATGCTCAGGTTGGTAACGCCTTGTTCAACACCTATAGAAGTGGTGACAGGTATTCTTCTTAGCCCTGTTTGGTATTTAATTCTTAAATGATTCTTCTGGTATCTAAGATGCATGCTTCATATTGTTACAGTTGTTTTCTGAACTCTGCAATTCATTTTTGAACAGAAAACTCAATCAAAAAAAAAAAAAAACGAGCCAAATTTTTTTTTTCGAGGGCTCACGCTCATGAACCCCCAAAGAACCCTCAGGCCAGGGGGGAGGGGGGGGGAGGGTCCCCCCCTTGGATCCCCCTTGAGCATGTATGAATCCATAGTTATTCTCAAGAATTTTGATTGATGTTGGTCTTTTAAAGCCTCATAATTCGCTTTGAATATAACTTGGTTTTGTTAGATCTCTGATTTGTCTTCTTTGATAGAACAAGAAAAGATTCATTTCAGTTTTTCTTCATTGGTCATACATGGTTTTTGTATGTGTTATCACTCTAGGACACTCCTCTAGGTTTTAGCTCGAGGATGCCTGGTAACTTACAATGTTTTTTGGGGTTTTCAGATATGGGTCAAGTCAGTCGACCTATGTAACCTTTCTACTCTCAAGGCATGCATAAAAATCACTTGTTTACAAGGCTTTTAGTTGCAATTTTCTTAGAAGTTCGACAATAAGGTGGAGGGATGGAGAACTCACCAGGATGGCAGAATTACACACATAACACATGCATATAAATGGCTAAATCCTGCTGAGGATGGTATTTATAAATCAAATATCACTAATAAACCAATAGAATGACAATTATCAACTTTTTAATAAATCTAAAAATGACCTAAATGCATATTCAGGAATAAACAAAGTAAAGAAAGAGATAATGGCTAAACAGATCACAACAAAATAGCTTATATCATGAATAAGTAAAATGAGAAGCTTGAAAGCATTATTGGCTCATAAATCCCCAAAGTTGAACCTTTAATATAAAATCAATCATGGGCTTTATAGCCTTCTACAAAAATGACAGATCCTAAAAATCCAATTTGTTTACACAAAAAATACTTGAAAGTGATAGTTTTCTCAGATTAGGGCTTCAAACCCTTGCTAACTATTTGTCTATCTATTATGAAGATCTAGTTCATTGAGAAAATTTTTAATAACTGAAGTGGTCATTGATAATCACCACTGTTGGTTCACTATGAAATTGCCGCCAACAACCAGTGTTTTGGCGGTTTACTGAAGTGGCCTTTCTTGCTTAAATCGTCAAGTTTTTCTACCTTGTCACCGCAGTCGCCGATCAGATGCTCTAACCTCTAACCCATCGGTGCCTTAGGCCCGACTGTTTCTGCAGTGTCGGTGTCTTAAATCCCTAGCATCATGATGGTTTCTTCATTGACGCTTTCCATCACTAGCTTGTCAGTGATCGAAAGCTGAAACAACTAATGCATCAGAGCCTCAAAGAAGAATGCTGCCGCAGTGTCGGAGGTTCCAACGACTAATCTTCTCAGCATCGGTCATCGAAAGCTTTGTCTTCTAGCCCATTGGCACCTTAGACCAGAACGCTGCCATTGTTTCGAAGGTGAAATGAACAAATTTTGTCGCTGTCGGAAGTCTTTTGACGAAGGAATTGGAGCTTTAGTTATCTATGTCGCCGACACTGCAGAGGAGCTTAGTCTTAAATCTGTCAATCTGTAGTTCTTATTTCTTCTGATCGCCAATGATTTTCTGTTGATTTATAAGAGGCCTTGTTTGTTTGTCGTCTGCTGTTTCAGCTCCTTAGTGGACTAACTCACCAATCTGTAGCCCTTATTTCTTCCGATCGTCGATGATTATTATTGATTGATTGGAGGCCTTGTCCATTTGTATTCTACCATTTCAGATCCTTAGTGTTCTATATCATCGATACGTAGCCCTTACTTATTTTGATCGTTGAAATGTTCATCTGATCGTGGAACCCGTAGTAAGTCTATCTTCCACCATTTCGGCTCCTTAGTGGACTATCTCGCCAATGGTTAGTGTTTTAAAGTTCTGATGCCTTATCAAGTAGTGGTTCCACTTTCTGATAATTGACTTCGGTGACATTTAGTTTTTCATATCACCGACATTTTGGAACCTTTCAGCTTTGCCTTGCTGCTACATTAAATTTAGTTCTTTTGATCATTGAAAAGTTCTTCTGACCGTGGAATCCGTGTTCTGCAAGTCTATCGGTGGCTAATGAGATGTTCTGATCCTCACCCAAGCTACCAAAGCTACAACTTTGTGAAATTTTTTATCAAAAACCGAGGATTTCAAACTGTTAGTGACATTCATATCCCTCATTGCGTGAATTAAATTCTTCATACAAAACTAAATTTATTTTGGGAGATAGCATCTGGATCCTACTTGGGGATGGGAACCTCCCTATGAGGTACCAAGAACCCCAGACCAAAATGCCTTTCCCTAAAAGCAACTAAGTAACTTAACACTAGATTTTATTGTTCCATTGGGCATGGAGTCTTATTCTGAAAGAAAAACAACCTACTATCTACTAATTTACAATCATTAGGCCTCAAAGCCTCAAATAAATTAGAGCTTCAAGAACCGCCCATTTACTGGGCCATCAAATACCTCTTCACCTTCCAGATTCTACAATTTGAAGGTGTTATTCTTATGTACCTGGGCTATCACAAAAGGGCCAATCCACAAAAGTTGAATTTTCCATGTTTCCCCTTGTCCTATCTAACATCATCCCACTTGAGGACCCAATCTCCAACCTGGAAGTTGTTTGTCTTTGCTCTTTTGTCAAATATGCCATTTATCCTCTGTTGATGAGCTTCTGATTTTCCTATAACTTTCTCCTAGATCTACTATAATTCCACCAAATCCATCATCCTTCTCATCATATCATTTGGTTCATCCTCCTCTTCCTAAAAGAACTTTTCCACTGGAAGGATGAGCTAGATAGGAAAGATGGCCTCAGTGCCATAAACTAGTTTGAATGGAGAAGTCCCTATGGATCTTTTGTCTGTCACCCTATCAGCCCATAAAGCAAACTTAAGCTTTGAATCCTAGCTTTTCTGATTTGTCTCTAGCAATTTTGTGATGATTCTGACTAAGCTTTTGTTGGATGACTCAGCCAGGCCATTTCCTTGTGGGTAATAGGATGTGGAGTGCACCAGTTGAATACCCATTGATTCACACATTTTAACTAATGCCCCATCCTTAAAATCTGGTGCATTATCAGTTACTAACCTTACTGGGCAACCAAACCTGCTGAAGATGTTCTCATATAAGAATCTCATGATGACTTGATGAGTGGCATTTCTGGTGGGCACTGCTTCTATCCATTTGGTAAATTAGTCAGTGGCTACTAAGATCCATTTATGCTGTCCACTGGAAGATGGATTTATTTCACCTATGAAATCCAGACCCCATTGCTGGAAAGGCCCATTCACTGTAACATGACTAAGGGGCAAGGATTTGAGCTGCTGCTTCCCTATGAATCTTTGACATTGGTCATAGGCCCTTACAAAAGTGCATACATCAACAAAGAGGACTGGCCAATAGTATCCTGCTCTTAATATCTTGTGGGTTGTGGTTTTCTAGTAGTGGTGGCATCCACATGTACTGGAATGAAAGTGATGCATGACCTTCTCTGCTTCCTCTTTATCTAGACATCTTAACAAAATTCCAGACTGATCCCTCCAATACAACAATTTGTCAATTATGCAAAACTTAATAGAATTCAACTTAAGAGCTTGCGCTTGGTTAGGAGTAAGATCAGGAGAAACTTTTATTTTTTTCAAAAATTGAATGATACCTGAATACCACTCGCATGAAGATATGTTCTTAGCTACTGATGGACTATTATTATAATCTTGATTTACTTATGTTTTTGCTGCTACCATAGTCTGAACCTTTGCTGATCTCACACATGTGAAATTTATTCCCATCAGTTCACAGTTTTCTTTGGCCATGAGTTTGACCAGACCTAATCCCTTTACCAGCTTGGTGGGTTTCACCTCTACATCAAAATCAATGAGTTTGGCAATCCATTTAGCTCTCTTCCTATTAATGTCAGGCTGAGTCAAAACATCCTTCACAGCAGCTGAAGGGACATATGCAATTACCTTTGCATGGAGAATGTAGATTCTGAAAGTATTCAAATATTTTATGAGAGCATAAGCCTACTTCTCAATTGGGTCATACTTCAGCTCAACATCTCTCAGGGTTCTGCTAAAGAAAGCAATTGGATGATCAAGACCTTCATCATTCTTTTGTAATAGTACAGTTGCCACTGTGTCATAAGATGCAAAATAGAAAATGTAAAAACCCTTGGTGTAGTTGGGACTAATCAAGGTTGGGGCCTCCATGATGGCTTTCTTAATGTCTTCAAAAGAGTTTCTTGCTTGGCCAGTCCACTTTATTTCTACATCATTTTTTAGCATGACTATTATATGCTTTACCAGCTTCGACAAATTTGGAATAAACCTTCTGACAAAGTTTATCTTTCCTAAAAAGGACTGAATGTCTCTTTTTGACCTTGGTATTGACAGCTGCTGAATTGCCTCTACTCTTACCAGATATGTTAACCCAAAAAATCCCTCACTAAGCTCTCTATGACCTACACCACCCAATTACACCACTTCACGACCCTCCATTATACCCCCACACCCTCAAAATAGCCCAAGGATGAAGAAAAGGGCATAAAAACCCCAAAAAGGAGCCCAAAATACTCTCCTAGGAGCTAAAGCCCCCAAAAAGGGGCTAAAATCCTAAAAAGAGCTAAAATTAGGGTAGAAGGGGCTAAAATCCCAAAAAGGGGGCTAAATCCTGGACCAAGGGATTAAAACCCTAAAACCCCAAAAAAGCTATAAAAGGAGGGTGGGGGGTCACTCTCAAAACACTTCTCCCTTGCCTACTGTTATGCTGCCTATGGATTCCTTGAGACACCTTTGCCTCTCAAGCCACCCACACTCCCTCTCCCCCATCTCCATTGAGCCATAGCTCCCCAATCCAAGAGAGGCACTTCCACAAGCTTGGGCATGGTCGCCCATTTCCACCAGAGAAGGTATAGCTTGTCATTCTTGTTTTTTCATTTGCTTTCTTTGCTTGCTAACCCATGATTTCATTTGCAGGTTTTTTTATTAACATTGTTTTTTAGGTATTTCAGTTTATTATTGCTTAGAATTTGTTTGCAGGTCTTTGGAAGTAGAACCCTAACCTTTGTGTGCAGAGGGGTTCACCATCATTTCACCATTCTCTTCTTTTTGTTATTAGTTTAGTTTCTATCCATTTACATTACGTTTTTATTTTCAGCACTTACCACTAGCAGGAACCTACCTTTCTATCCCATAGACTTAAGAGAGCCATTCCTTCCCAATAAGGAGAAATCCCTGCTACAGAACTGGTGACCATACTGGGTCGATCCCATAGGATCCCTGGGCCAAATTTTTAAAATTTCAAGTTTTTTCAAGTTTTGCCCTAGTTTTTCAAATTTCATGTTAAATTCAATTTAAATCCAGTTTATTTTCAGTTATCAGTACTGTCGAAGCCTCTGGTAGGCAAATCTGAGTCAGTTTGGCCACAGTACAGGTTATTGTCGGTCGAATCTGACTCTGGATCTCAAAAAAACTCAAATCCGCAGCAGGTCGCTCTTATCGGGCCTGAAAGTGAGGTGAGGGTGCACTTAATGGCCAAACAGGTGCACCCAAGGCACACTTAATCCCTTGATAAGTGTGAATTCACTCAGAAACATAGACCATGACTATCTGTGGATTCTATGCGACCCCCTCGCCTGTTTCTAAAAAAATATTGCTGCCCCCTCGCCAGATTTGATCAGAAATGTGGGGCCTGTCAAAAAAAACTTCAATTTCAATTTAGTAAAGGTTAAATTTCAGTTTTATAGGGACTTTCAGTGTGGCTCAGCCGCCTCTGTCCAGCACTACAAGTCAATTTCAGTTTCAGTTTCTGTTTTCTGCAATTTCTTTTACAAACAATGTGTAAATTCCAAGTAAATGTTAATGGCTTAATCAAATGAATGTAGCTTAACTAAAATCAACCTAAAACTATCTGTCTTGCTTACCCTTCCTCCTCTAGCTAGTCATCACTCTCCGGGGTATTCTGGGATACGATGAAGGGCAAGCTCGTATAGATCTAGGCACTCCACTAATATTGTTCCAAACCATTAATACCAGATGACCTGGAAGGTAGAGGGGGTAGAGAAGGAGGGATTCTCACGGTGTTAAGCGTCCTCCGTACTAACCAACCTTGCATCTGGGAGGTGACCTGTGGATCTACGGATGGGCTTAGTCCCATTGTGTTGAGATCCCAACACCTTCTCTTGGTTGAAGAGGAATATCAGTGTGAGGTAGTCATCTAGTTAGGCCATCAAACATTCAGGGTTAATAACTGTATTTGTTCACAATTTCTGATTATTCAATGCTTGCATACACAACCACAATGTGATGAATTCATAAACCATTTTGCAGCAACTGAATACCAGAAAAACAAACAAACAAATACACCATACCAAGTAATTAACCCAACTCAGTTCATGACGCCGAGTGAGCCTTAAAATTTACCAATTTACACTAAGTACAACCAATATGTGGTCTTTGAGGACATAAGTCCCTGACTGCTTCAACTATGGGAAGTACTTGGGATCTTCCCAAAAACTCATTATGAGGAGTACCACAGGAACCCCAAAGTAGCTGGCTGCTGAGAGGAATTGCCAAGCGAAACGGGAAACGACCCCTTCCGATTGAGTAGAAACACCTGTGAGGAACAAGCCAAGTGCTGTCTTCTTGCAGTCTTGGTGGCCGAGTGACCACCTACAGCCAATAGGAAGCCACTGAAACCGGGGTCCAAACATCATTCCCACCAATTTCATACATAAAAACAAACACAATTGATCCTCCATGCTCTTCCTCACGCCTAAGAGGCGAACCACCAGAATTTGGAACACTCAATCGACACCGTCAAAACCATTCTCAGTGATCTCCCACACCATCAGAAGGCCACACAGCCTCTGATTCTAATTCAGACCCATATCAATCTGAACCCGACCTCCACTCTGCACCATCAAGCCCCATGGCTGGTGCAAATCCAGACCCATTTTCTGGCTTAACCTTAGCAAGTGGACCCATGTCCACACCAAAACCTGTAAGCAAAGTCATGCAGACTATCATTAGTCAGCTGCTACCACCCATAGTGACCATCCAAGCTGGCCCACTGATAACACTTGGGGGCATTGGTCCATCTGCAATGGTGCCACCGCAAGTACCCCTAGCTGTGCAGATGCATTATGCACCTACAAACCCCACCACCATCACAACCCCATCCCACATCAACTTGGGGTCAAATATGCCCTTCATGGCTCATCTTAACTTGCCTGATTTGGCTAGATTAACAAATGACCCCATTCTCCATCAATCGTTTTGGCCTCCAATGCCAACTAAGATGCCATCAAACATCCCCAAGTTTGAAGGAAAAGCAAGGGAATGTCCCCAAAACCACATAATGAAATTCCATCTATGGTGCTCATCCAACAACATCGTAGATGATTCCATCAGGCTGAGGCTATTCCAATGCACCCTTACAGGTGTTGTGGCCAAATGGTACATTGAGCTGCCACAAGCTAAGTACCCAGACTTCAACTCCCTAGCTTTCATGTTCCTACAATTTTTCCAACTCCCCATCAGATATGATCAGGGGGTGGAGATCCTATTATCCTGTCATTAAAGCACTGCCACTCATATAACTGACCATATCCATGAGTGGTGGCAATGCTGTAGCCTATGTAAAATCCAACTTGACAACAGGATCTTCTTGGATTGGTTCCTTAAGAGCTTGCTCCTGCCCATAGCAAAGGATGTCGCATCCGAATGTACCCAATCTGAAGAAGAGGCCATACTAAAATATCAACATTTCAACCTTGTCTATGCTCAGTCTAGATACCTATACACCATCATTCCAGACACCCCCCATCTGAATACCTCCTACCGTGATGGACCGGGGGCATCCCATGCTGCGGACGGCATCATAAAATCGGTCTCCCAATAGCCACAACACTGACTGAAACCACCTATCGTTGCACCACAACCAAGCAACACTGCTAATGTTGCTTACCAAAACCAAGCTCTAGACTACTCTAGAATGATGTCCCAGTCTAGAGCAATAAATTCCTATGCATAGCTTGTGCCACCATAGCAAAATCAAGCCATGGCTTGGCCAACATAGTAGTATGTGGGGAAAATTCCCACATTTGTGGTGCCATCACCCCCACAAATATACTATGCATCGCCAGTGCAAACTGTTCAAGCACTCGCCCCCGCTCCACCCGCTCCGTTGGGACAAGTGTTCGCACAACAAAACTGTCCCAACAAGCCTACCCCCAACAATAAACAAGGGCAAGCTAGGAATAACTATTCCTACAACTAAGGCAATAACCAACCACAGGGAGGCGGTCAACAACCGAACCCTCCCAACAATGTCGTGGCAAACCAGCCAGCCCAAAACTCCCCACAATAGAATGCACCAAGATGCAACGCCCCATTGAGCATGAACCAACCATGCTCAGTCTGTGATGTTTATGGGCACTACACATTCAAGTGTCCCCTCATGGCTCGTGCGAAGCAGGCCATTCAAAATGAGGCCCAATAAGCCACCAACACTGCAAATCACGCCCAACCCAACCCAACACCACAAGGACCTCCTCCTATGGTGCTTCAAAACCCACTCCCTATCCAAGGGTTGGTGGCAACTGTACCCCCTCCCCAACCCAATCCCAATGCTCCAAGGGCACCTCACATGGCCGAAATAGGTGTTCACCACCTGCTAGCAATGATGACTGAAGAGGTCAACTTGTAAACCCGACGGAATCAGTACGGTACCACCACCGAACCCGCTGACACATAAAACAACATCAATGTCCAAAACGGTCAACCTACCTCTTCAGTTTTCCCCATTCCTACACCCCCCCATACGTAGAATTTCCAATAATGCCATGGCTAGAGCTGCAGTCAGCTATAGCATCGTGGATGATTTGGACCAAATGCCAACAGCCATGTCCACTCTTGAGGTACTTAGAATGTGCCCAACGCAGCGGAAATCCTTACTAGCTTCCCTAGCAGCAGTAGACCCCTCTAACTCCAAGTTGATCACATTCGACACAGAGAACGAAGAACCACGCATGCCATCGACCATCGCCTTTCAAATCCCGGTGTCCATCCAGAATTTGGTTGTGCACCGGTGCATAGTGGATGAGGGGGCATCCACATGTGTTATGTCTACCTTGGTTTGGCAGAAACTTGGATCACCAATTTCGCAACTGTCCTCCACAACCTTGTGGGCTTATGATGGACATCCCACTAAATCCCAAGGAATCCTCCCCCATGTCCCCATTACATTAGCCGAGAAGACAGTGTTGATCGACATAGAGGTCATGAATGCTCAACTGGACTACAACCTTCTCCTCAGGAGAAGTTACGTGTACGCCATGAGAGTTGTCGCATCAACTGTCTTTCATCTCATGGATTTCCCCCGCGAAGGGAAGATTGTGATGGTTAATCAGCTCACTTGCCATGATCCGCAAGGGTTAACAACACCTACCAACGTTATCCCTACCATCACCACCATTGAGCCACAAGGGGCGACCACACACACTAATGTCATCCCTACAATCAACACTATGGTTGAAAACACACCAGCCTCCCCATTGTTGAATGTGGGCCCTAGGTTGTTTGTCGATACCTCCATGACAGCTGCTTTCCCGTTAGTGTTACCACCACCAACAAAAAATGAAACTGTGGACTTGTACATGGTCTCATCAAGCACTGTTGCACCCAAACAACAACCGCAGCTGCAGCCCCAACCACAACCACAACATCGTCCGTAGCCACAGCCCCAACCACAACCACAACATCGTCCGTAGCTGCAAGACCAACAACAGCCACAACATTACTCGCAACAACAGCATTACGCATAGCCGCAACCACAACCACATCCCCACATGCAACCGGCTGGGAGTTATTTGGGCTCATCCCTAGTCCATACAATTCCCTTCCTCTTCCCCCCACTAGGTGTCATGAGCAAGCCGGTCATGGCCACCTTAAGCCTACCCAACTTTACATTGGGAATCCCGGTGTGGTATCTTGATCCACCAGCTCAACCAGCAATGCCCCAGGTCATCTTAACCCCAGTGCAACCCATCGCGATCGAGTCTCACCCTCCACCCGCTCCGTAAAATCCAACAACTGAACCCTCACCCAGCCTGCCCCACCCAAAAAGGGCCAGGGGAAAGACTGCCAAAGCCACTGTGGAACCACCATAAGTCCCACCTTGTGCCATCTGCAAACAATAGGGCCTTCCAACTCATAATTTCCTGGAAATCCCAGTGATCTGTGCACATCTAGATGCCATGGACACAAATGAAAACATCCCCATGGTTGAACTGCCAACCACACCCATAGTTAGGAACAAGTTGTTAACACGCAAAATGTACCCAGGTTGCAAAGGCAAATACCAAAGGTAACAACAAAAACACTTCAGAAAGAAAATGGCTTTCCTTTTCTAGAGAGGGATCTCTCAAATATAAATTTAACAAGGCCAGATATAAAATCAACACTCAAAAATTATATAGATGGTTGAAACGATACACATAATCATTGGGCAATGGAGTCACATATACATAAAGGTATCCCAAAATCGTATGCATGAGATTTTATCAAAGGCGAGGTAACCACTTAATCACAGTCATTCATTTAGTTCAGGTGGAAAGGAAGAAATAATGAACAATCCATCAATATAGAGAATCAGAAGATGAGTTCTATATTAACTTTACTAGAAACAGTTATAAAATATCTGAAAGATTAATCAGAGCATAACAAGTATGAATTCCAACCATTCAATACTATGTTTCAGATACGAGGAAAACAAAATGGAATGTAACACTGGAAAAATGATCACAAAGGAGAGGAAATACAGACTGTAATGTAAATAGCACAAGAATCTCTGATAACCCCACACACATTCAACTTTGTTATTTCAAAAAATTATATGTCTTCAAAAACATTCATCAACAAATGGGTTCCAACCCCCATTACATAAAGTAAATGCAAATATATACATAAAATGATTTCTTCTTCCAAGAAGATTTAATAACTGAATAACCTACTCAATCAAAGTCTTTGTAACTATATTCCTAACAACTAGGAATAAACTACTTGCTTTGATCCTAACAAGGCCCGAACAAGCAGCTCTATAGCGCGCAACACATGTTTTCACGGATGAAGAATATACTTTGTTTTGCCAAATCTTTCCACGGCTCTCCATTGTTCCACACTTGGGATATCGTACTCAATCATTTCTTGAATAGACAATTCCAGATCCATATAGACTTCATAAGACACAGTAGGCAACCCTCCTCTGATGATCAGAAATTTCTGCAATATCTCAAAGTCTTCTGTTAGCTTATCTACGATAAACTTTCTTGTCAGCCCCTTTATCAAATCATCAAATTTAGAGTGATCCATACGGATTTGCACTAGCAGGCTGTGATAATGTTCTTGATAAAAAAGTCGTCCTTCCTCATCCCAAAAATAAGGAAGGCCATCTCCAAATAATTCTTTAAAAACATGCCTGAAATCATTAATACGTGAGGTCATCTCATCAGCCTTATCTTGTACTGTCTTCATAAGATGATGTTTATGAATAAACCTTTTTGACCACAGTACCATTGCCACTCTATCTTTGACTCCTATATCTTGTAATTTTTGATAGGTTAATGAATTTAAGAAATTCAATGCATTCTGAGTTGTGCCAAGGGGCTTCCTCTCCATGCTCTCATTTACTAGTTTCAGTCTTTGATTGGCTAAATTAACCAATGTACTTTGATCATCAATGAAGTTCAAATAATGTTTGAACTTAGTAATTTCCACAGAAAACGTATCCCAGATTATGTGTTTAGCTCCCTGGAGAGGACCCTTTCCCATGTTCCTTTCTTTTAATTCATTAAGATTCTTTTGTAATTGACCTTTATCCTGTAATATCTTATTCTTGGTTTCAGTCATTTGGGTAAGCTTAGATTTGATTTTATCATTTTCCTCTTTTAACTCTCTTATCTCTACATCCTTCAAGCTGACTTGGGACATGGGAACTAGTAAGTCATCAGCAGAAAAATCATTTAAAGGTTTTTCAATATTTACAATAGTCAAATCTTCATCAGTGGGAGTCTGGCTCATTAGTTCCTCCATAATTTCTTTTTCCTCATTTTGGTCTTTTTTCAGCCGTGAAATTTGTGCTATTAACTCATTTCCTTCCGTTTCCCATTTGTCCTTTTCTTCTTGCAATTTCATAGTCTTGCCTTTGTACTCCATCATCTCATGATGAATCTTGTCCTTCTCCTGCAATGCTAATAGTTTTGATGACTGAACATGTTCTGTACTCAGGATTTTCAACCTCTTCTTTAGTACCTGGAGGGCATTGTCTTTTTCTTCTAAAAGTCTTCTGATGGCTTGAGTGTTCCCTGTTTCAAACCCTAAGCTTACGATATCTTCTTGTAATTTCTTTATTTGAATAGAATTAGCCTTGTTCTCAACCTTCTCATGTTTTAATTGGACCTCTAATTTGTCAACCAAAACTTGTAACTTGTTAATTTTTACCATAGCATGCAATAAATCTGAATAAATAATATCTATCGTTTGTTTATGCAACTATATTTTATCTGGTACACTAATTTTGTCTAATATCACTTCCATTTCGGACACTTTCTTATCACTTACCATAGCTAGTTTTAAAGTATTTCTTTCTACGTCCTGAGTAGAAATCAGGGAAGTCTTTGGATTATTCAAACTTCTCACCCATGGGAGTAGATTCCTAGTTTCTTCTAGGGACTGTATTTTCTTTTCCACATAGCTAGTCATGAATTCTTCTTTATATTTAAAAACTGGACCTGATTCTGCATTATCTACACTTTCAAAAGAAAATTGACTCACCTGTATATATTTCTTAGGAATCACAGCAACTCTTTTAAATTCATCCGAAACTTCGCTTGAAATTTTATCATCTTGAGACATTTTGGTCTTCTTATGTGAACTGTATTCATCTATTTCCATACTTTCAATCTTAGAAAAACTTCTTTTAATCAAAATATTAGAACTATCTGGCATTTGAGACACTGCAACTGATCCACTGCTTGTATTCTCGTCAGATCCTGTAATTTCCACAAAGTAAAACAAATTGGCTACTACCTTCAGACCTTCAAAAACTTGATGGTCAAATGGCTTATTTTTATTTTCTTGTTTTCTTAGAGAAATTATATGATAAGGATCATAATTGACCCTTTGTTCCCTTTGAAAATTCATGCTTTCCAATAATTTCTCTACAAACACCAGGGCACCCTTGTTTTTAAAAATAAAGGAACCAAATTTGAGAGGGAACTTGATATTGGAAGATTTCTTGAAAGCCCCGAAATGTTCCTCTTCTGCATGTAATCTCTATCCCATGTATCCCAATGCAAAAATCTTGGGGGTAAGGAAAGCAAGCAGCCTGTAAGGCTCTTTAGTGAAACCGTATACTCTCAAAACTATAAAGTCTTTATACAAGAACCAATCTCCGATCCTATCCTCGGGTGAAGATTGCATCATACTCTTCATTTCTTCCAACACTCTGGGTAATAATTCATCAAACAACATCTTATATATTTCCGACATAATAGAATTTACAAATTCAAACATATTGATTTGCTTAGGCAAATCTGAAGAGAATATAGTACTCAAGAACTACAATTTAGTTACATTCGAACATAGTAACATGTTCAACAAATATGATTGATACTTGAAAAACCTGACTTTTGAAAACTCGACCAATTGGATATGGATAGCTTTTGCTAGATATTCGTCCAAACTGAAGACATGGACCGGCTGATACTCAGACTCAGGACTAATTGAACTCATTTTTAATAAGAAACCCAAGACAACTTCACCAACATGATAGTCATCATCTAGACCTAAAACCTGACAAACCAAAGACACAACCAATTGAATTTCCTCCTTGAATATGTGAATACGATACGAAAAAAAGAGACCTTCCAGTGACTGACCTTCATTAAGAATGCTAGACAAGAATTTACATCGAACTTCAGTTTCACAATTTCTATACACTTCAGCTAAAACAGACTCATTTACAGGCTCACGACTATCGGGGTAATTATTGGGAAAATTCAGGATTTCATGGATAGCCTTTGCATCAATTTTACACAATATCCTGGACGTAGAATGGCTTACAATAACTCTCTCAGAATACGAATAATTAAGTGCACACCACTCGGCAAACTCAGGAAGGTGTAGGGTCTACTCAATGGCAAAATAATACAGAAACGACTTACAAGCATTTAAAATGTCGTTTCCTTGCGAATTATATCGCCATAATCTTTCTTTAATAATAGATACATTTTCCACAGACAAGAATGGATCATATACTCCTCTATCTCTATCAACCAGGCATTCTTCTCTTTCATCCAGAATTCGGTTAAACCCTTGTAAACCTTTCTCTTTATCCATAATATAGAAAAACAACGGTAATTCTGCGAATAAAGATCGAGTATTTGAGACTTACCTACGACTGTAACTACATATACTTGAGGTTGACTGTGAAAGGGTGGTGGGTGGTCCTTTTCATTTGTCCCGGCATAATAAAAAATAATTCCTCAAACAAGTCAACTCCACTTTATATAGAAGTCCATTCCGGAGACTCCCTTTAGTGGTTTCCCTCAAACCATTTTTCTTCGCGGAATGTACCACAAGCTGCCACGTGTACCATGGTTTCAATTCCGCTACCTCTTTTCTACTCCAACCGTTGTGCAACTCTATCCTCTGGATCCAATGATGACCGTCGATGCATTTTCACTTTATTTTCTATCCTTTGGATAAGCTTACACGTACACATTCTGCTGAGCCCTTTTGTTTTAATTAACGCACAACTTTACGAAGCGGACTTCTTATCGATCATAGATTTCACTGACCTAGCTTCATGACTGTTGATCTCCGCATTCTGTTAACTATCTTCGTATGCCCTTATCTTCCGTGCATCTTCACAGAGCGGATCTATTATAAGCCATTGATCTTCACCTCCTCGTTCTATACCATTGGATCATGTGATAATTTCATTGTTTATGCTCCCTTTATCATATATTTCACACTATTATATTTAACCAAAGTTTCAAACAACCATCATTTCTCTTTACCATGCTCCCTTCGACCCTCTTCTAGTTAGAGGTTGTTAACAAATGGCTCCATTTGGGGATGATATCCTCCCTGCGAGGTATCAAAGAACTTGTAGACCAAGTGCCTGTCTTTAATCTTTCATGATAACTTCCAAAAAATTTGTCTTTTTTGTTGATATATTTAATAAAAAGGAATGGCATGCCTCCTGAATCTTAGGGCTTTCACTTCAAGCTTCAAAAACATTCGTCTTACCATCTGTATTGATTTCTAAACAAAAATAAATATTTACAGCCTATAATACAGGTTTTACCTTCCTCCTTAGGATAAGTAATGTTTTAGAAATCTCCCATTAACAGGGTTACTATCCAGAGAAACCCCATTCGGATATTCCAAAAGAAATGCATTTTTTCCTCTGTATCCAACAATAACATAAGGACCCACCCACATATGATCAAAATTTCCATGTTTATCTTCTTTAGGAGCATCCCACTTCAGGACCAAGTCATCAATATGAAACTGTTGTTCTTTCACCTTTCTATCAAAAGTATTTTTTATTTTTTCCTGATGTAATTGCACCGTATCATAAGCCTTATTCCTTTGCTCTTCCCTCTCAATAATCTGATTTATTCTCCTTTGCATGTGATTTGGTTCTTCTTGCTGCTCTTGGAAATATCTCATAACTGGAACACCTAACGATGCTAGAAAAACAACTTCATTTCCATACACCAGTTGGAATGGAGACATGCCAATTGCCCTTTTGGTACTAATCTTGTCAGCCCATAGAGAATATTTGAGCTTGGTATGCCATGATCTTTTATTATCTTCCAACAACTTCTTGATGATCCTCACTAAGCTTTTATTTGAAGATTCGGCTAACCCATTTCCCTGCAGATAAGAGGCAGTCGAATGATTGAGACTTATATGATATTTGTGACAGAAACCAATCATTTTCTTGGATTTAAAAGCGGCTTCATTGTCCGTTACTATTATTTTGGGGCACCCAAATCTAGCCAATATATTTTCCTTAAGAAAATCCATGATTACAGTTTCAGTGGCTTTCGTAGTGGGAATCACTTCAATCCATTTTGTAAAATAATCCGTAGCTGTTAGAATCCATTTGTGTTGTCTTGACGAATTGGGATTTATTTCTCCAATGAAATCCAAACCCCAATGTTGGAAAGGAGCTTCTATCGTTATCGTATTTAAAGGAAGAGGAAGTACCTTTCTTTTACCATAAAAATTTTGACATTGATGACACATGCTGGTTTCTTTATATACATCTGAAAATAATGTTGGCCAATAATAACCTACTCTTGGAATTTTATTTGTAGTCACCTTCCAAGAATGATGTCCTCCATAATCTCCTTTATGAAATTCTTTGACTGTATGTTGAGCTTCATTTTCTAAAATACAATTTAGTAACACACTTCCGGGGTCTTTCCAATAAAGATATCGATTTATAATACAAAATTTGGTAGCTTTCAATTTTACTAATCTTTCCCTTGACCTACTCAATGCTACTGGTGCTTGTAAATTTCTAAGGGCGTAAACAATATCAGAGTACCATGGATACGCCACAAAATCAATCATTACTTCCACCTCTGTATCCAACTGATTAAACTGGTGAGATAAGAAATTAATTTGTAAAGCTTCACAATTTGAATTTGTCATCATTTTTGCTAATCCTTGTCCCTTAACCATCTTAGTAGGCTTTATCTCTTTGTCATACTCCAGTAATGTAGCTATCCATTTTTCCCTTCTGCCTTCTGGATCAGGTTGTGTCAAAATTCCTTTCACTGCAGCAGTTGGAACATGTGCGATTACATGTGAGTGTAGAATATATACTCTGAAATCTTTCAATGCCTTGACTAAAGCATATGCTTGTTTCTCCATGATGTCATATTTCAATTCTCCATCCCTCAACATCTTGCTGAAAAATGCTATGGGCTGCTCCAAGTTCTCATCATTCTTCTGCAATAAAACTGCTGCAATGGTATACTCTGAAGCATACGAAAATACTAAGAAATCTTTGGTAAAATATGGACTCACCAACACAGGAGCATCTGAGATTGCTTGTTTGATTTCCCAAAACGATTTCCTAGATTCCGCATTCCATTTTATTTCATGACCCTTTTTCAGCATATTTATAATATTCATTAAGATTTCAGCAAAACTAGGCACAAACCTTCTTAAAAAATTCACTTGTCCCAAAAATGACTGTATCTCCTTTTTACTCCTGGGTTCTCCTACCTTTAAAATTGCGCTTACCCTTTCAGGATCAATTTTTATTCCATCTTTAGATATTATATGGCCCAACAATTTTCCTTCTTCCAATGCAAAATTGGACTTCTTTGGGTTCAATGATATACCAAATTTACTGCACTTCATGAAAACGTTTTCTAGATGATGAATATGTTCTCTGTCAGGTTTTGAATAGACTGTGATGTCATCCATATAAATTACCACAAAATTCCCAATTTCTCCCGCAAAAGCAATGTCCATGGCTCGCTTAAAAGTAGCTCCTGCATTCATTAAGCCAAAAGGCATCTTTGCATACATAAAAGTGCCCCAAGGTGTAGTAAATGCAGTCTTTTCTTGATCTTCAAGTAATAATTTGATCTGATTATAACCAGAAAAGCCGTCCAACATTGAAATTCTCTCAGCTCCAACCACCTTCTGCAATATATGATCCATCTTCGGCGAGGGATAATTGTCCTTCATAGAAACTTTATTTAAATTCCGGAAATTTATATACAGTCTTATTTCTTCGTTCTTTTTTCTAACAGGAACCAAATTTGCAACCCACTTTGAAAATCTTAGAGTTACAATGATTTTGGCATCAAATAATTTTTTAATTTCCTTCTCAATAATGGGAAGCAATTTAGGATTTATCCTTCTAAGTTTTTGTTTGAAAGGTTTCTCCCCAGGTTTTATAGGAATAGTATGTTGTATTATAGATGTATCATACTCCTTAAGATCTTCATAACTCCAAGCAAATACATCCGTATACTTATTCATTAAATTCACATATTCTTCTTTTTCTTTTATAGGCAAATTTTTGGATAATTTTATAATCTTAGGATTCTCCTCAGTACCAATATTCCTATCTTCAACAACATTCTCAACAGGCTTCACTTTAGGATTCTTAGCAACATCATTATGATCAAAAAGTTTTTCCAAAGGAATCAAACCTCTTGGTATAAAATTATTTTTTAATTGAATAATACCTTTTCCTCCTAAGGTTCCCTTTAATTTTTCAGCGCCATCCTTTTCTTTCTCAGGTTCTTCATCATCTTGAAAGGTCTCACCATTGTCATTTTCGGTGTCAATATGAGTATTTACAAATTCTCCTGATAGTTCTAAGAATCTTCTGATCTGCATGTCATATTCAAATACCTGTCAATATTTAGAATTGTTAGGAATAGATGGTCTATTCACAATGTCCACCTGATAATCTTTCTGACCAGCAATAGGGGTTTTAAATTTTCCAGTAGCTACTACCAAAGAATCTGCCACAATATTTTCATGTTTGGAAACCACCTGAATCGTATGCTTTGTAAAAAAGTTACCAATCATATCCCATACTTCGTTCCTATAAGCCCTCATCCGGGGATGCCTGGTTTGATAGCTATCATTCACTTGGTTTATCACCAATTCTGAATCTCCTAAAACTTTTATCCTCTGTGCTCCCAAATCTTTCAAAGCATGCAACCCTAGTAATAAAGCTTCATATTCAGCTTCATTATTCGTGCATTCAAATGTTAATTTATATGATAAAGATTTAAAATCTCGAATGGGAGAAATTATATACACACCAGATCCAACACCCATTTTTTCCACAGATCCATCAAAGTACATAGTCCACAAACCTTCTCTTTTTTTGTTTTGCCTCCAAAGCATCCTGTTCCATCACTTCTTCTTTCATATTTTCCTCAGACTTCTTCTGCAATGTAGCTTCCAAATCATATGGGACAGTATCATTAAAGAAAATGGAAGACCCCAAATCAGTATCAACAGCATATATATGATGAACTTCAGGTTTATCTTGACTGCTCACTACATAAGGAGTTCTTTTTTCACTATACAACCTCCTAATCTCGTCTTGAACAGGAACAGTAGCATATGACATATCCATTTGTAAACTACCTTTCAACTTTGAAGTCCAAGATCTTGACAACAATACCCCAAACTTGGGTGGGATATCTGCTACTACCACATCCATGACTATAGTATTAGATGGTAATTTATTCAGAGTTACCACCATATCTTTAATCAAACCAAGACATTTTACTCTTCTAGAATCAAAAGAATACAGATCTTTATAGGGTCTTGTCACTTCCAATCCCAGACTTTCAGCTACTCCCTTCGTCATTAAATTATGTGATGCACCCGAATCTAGCATAGCATTATGGACCACCATATCATGCACATTCAAACTCAAATAAAAAGGAGGGACTTCTTCATTTTCTAAATTTTCAACTTTTGACCCAAATGAAATAGTAGGATTATCATCATTCAATTCCAAAATATCAGATTGCAATTCTCCTTGACCTTTGACCATTTTTGTTAGGTATTTCTATATTCATTGTTTCTCAACAACTCGTTAAATGGAACAAAGATTTTTAACTTTGAAAGCTCATTTTGCAAATTAAAACTAGAACCAACTCTTTATACATCAATTGGGGTTACTTGCTTCATTCCTTTGTTTCTTTGTATCTCATTTTCAACTTCTTTATTTACAAAAGACTCTTTTTTCACTTGTTTTACCCTTTCTACATTTAGAGAACTAGTGGAAGGTTGATTTGGATTTTCCTTCCCCTTATTTATGAAAACTTCTATGTTTCTCAATCTGATCTTCCTCTGTACATCATCCATAGCATGTAGATAACCCCTTTGATATTGTTCTGTCTCCCTTTCAAACTCCTCATTTCCACCTTCCTGTTCAAACATGTTATGTTCTTCTTCAGTAAGATATATCTCTGAATCTAGTTCTCCAAAAAGATGAATTTCATTTTCAGTAGGGTATTCTTCATCAGCAACATAATTCTAAGGAAACGGTGGTAGAATTTGCTATTCTTCCTGATTTCTTGGGTTTCTCACGTCTCTCTGCCTATTTTGTGGAAGAATAGGAGGATTTGGTCTTCTGAAATTAGGATTCCTGATTTGAGGATAGACTTGTTCTCTGTTGAACACACTATTATCCATAGTTAATCTGTCCATCAACTTTTCCATCGTCTTCAACATCATTTCAAATTTGATATCAGTGGTAGAAGAAGAAGCAGAAGGAAAATTTTCTTCCTTTTTCCTCCTATCTATGTCTCTGTGTTTCATTTTTCCACTTGCCATCATATTCGCTACCACTTCTAAAGCATCTGTAAACATTGCAACAAGAGTTGCAGATTTTCTTTCTCTCAATGAAAATGCAAAGTCATTATCAAATGCTCCAGCATAATGCAGTTTAGCAGCATCTATAGAAGGTTTTATGTCTTCTGGAATAGAATTATAAACCCTCATAAACCTACTTGAAAATTCATGAACAGATTCAAAACCCCCCTTTTTGAGACTATTATACCGAGACAAGAGCTGTAAAGGATTCTATTTGTCATCCCATCTATCTAGGAAGGCATTCTGGAAATCTTGAAAACTCAATATAGATCCATCTGGTAAGCCTTTAAACCATTTATTTGCCTCACCTGATAAACTTTGAGCAAATAACTGCATTTTAACATCTGCATAATCAACTTCTTCCAAATCAACAAAATCTTCAAACTTAGCCACATGTTGCTTTGCGGTTATGTCACCTTCTCCATCAAAGAAGGAAATTCTCTGGGAGTAATTTTGAGGAAGGTCATGTAATAAAGCAGGAAAACGCAAGGGAGAGAATCGGGCTGCCATTGGTCTAGGTGGTTCCAAAGGAACTGAAGACTTTTGAGTGTTTTGAACAACAAATGTTTCAACTTTCACAGACTATTGTAACTCCCTCCAAAGGGAATCCAACAAATAAGATTCTAATATATGAGAATTAAATTTAGTATTCTTAAGATCAGACTCAGATTTAGTTTTCAACAAACTCCTTCCAACATTAACTTCCCATTCTGGATCAAAAATATTAGGAGAATCTTGAGAAGATGATGCACCAAACAAAGAAAAATCTATTTTTTCTTTATCTTTTTTCTTAAATAACCTTTCTAGATCTTCCAAACTATTTAAAATTTCATTATCAGAATTACGTCGTGTGTTCCTTCTCGAAGCCAGAATGACTTCTTAAAATTTGAAAATTCTTACAATGGAATCGCCAGGGCAAATATACAACCTTCTCTACTGACAAAAAATTCATGTTTGCCCACAGAAATCTTTTCTTGGTCTTCAAACTCTGTCATTTTTCCCAGGGTAGATTTGCACTTTCATTCCCCAGAAATGGCACCAATTTGTTAACACTCAGAATGTACCCAGGTTGTAAAGGTAAATTCCAAAGGTATCAGCAAAAACCACTTCAGAAAGAAACTAGATTTCCTTTCTAGACAGGGATCTCTCAAATATAAATTTAACAAGGCCAGATATAAAATCAACACTCAAAAATTATATAGATGGTTGAAACGATACACATAATCATTGGGAAATGGAGTCACATATACATAAAGGTATCCCAAAGTCGTATGCATGAGATTTTATCAAAGGCGAGGTAACCACTTAATCACAGTCATTCATTTAGTTTAGGTGGAAAAGAAGAAATAATTAACATTCCATCAATATAGAGCATCAGAAGATAAGTTCTATATTAACTTTAGTAGAAAAAGTTATAAAATATTTGAAACAATAATCATAGCATAACAAGTATGAATTCCAAACATTCAATACTACGTTTCAGATACGAGGAAAACGAAATGGAATGTAACAATGGAAAAACGATCACAAAGGAGAGGAAATACATATTGTAATGTAAATAGCACAAGCATCTCTGATAACCCCACACTCATTCAACTTTGTTATTTCAAAAAATTATATGTCTTCAAAAACATTCATCAACAAATGGGTTCCAACCCCCATTACATAAAGTAAATGCAAATATATACATAAAATGATTTCTTCTTTCAAGAAGATTTAATAACTGAATAACTTGCTTAATCAAATTATTTGTAACTATATTCCTAACAACTAGGAATAAACTACTTGTTTTGATCCTGACAGATCATTTAATTAAAATCAACTCGGTTACAAGGCCCAAACAAGAAGCTCTATAGCGCGCAACACCTGTTTTCACGGATGAAGAATATACTTTGTTTTTCCAAATATTTCCACGGCTCTCCATTGTTCCGTGCTTGGGATATCGTACTCAATCATTTCCTAAATAGACAATTCTATATCCATATAGGCTTCATAAGACACAGTAGGCAACCCTCCTCTGACAATCAGAAATTTCTGCACTATCTCAAAGTCTTCTGTTAGCTTATCTACGATGACCTTTCCCGTCAGCTCCTTTATCAAATCATCAAATTTAGAGTGATCCATACGGATTTGCACTAGCAGGCTGTGATAATGTTCTTGAGAAAAAATTCGTCCTTCCTCGTCCCAAAAAGAAGGAAGGCCATATTCAAATAATTCTTTAAAAGAATGCCTGAAATCATTAATACGTGAGGTCATCTCATCAGCCTTATCTTGTACTGTCTTCATAAGATGATGTTTATGAATAAACCTTTTTGACCATAGTACCATTTCCACTCTGTCTTTGACGCCTATATCTTGTAATTTTTTATAGGTTAATGAATTTAAGAAATTCAATGCATTATGAGCTGTGCCAAGGGGCTTCCTCTCCATGGTCTCATTTACTAGTTTCAATCTTTGATTGGCTAAATTAACCAATGTACTTTGATAATCAATGAAGTTCAAATAATGTTTGAACTTAGTAATTTCCACAGACAACGTATCCCAGATTATCTGTTTAGCTCCCTGGAGAGGACCCTTTCCTGTGTTCCTTTCTTTTAATTCATTAAGCTTCTTTTGTAATTGACCTTTATCCTGTAATATTTTATTCTTGCTTTCAGTCATTTTGGTTAGCTTAGATTTGATTTTCTCATTTTCCTCTTTTAACTCTCTTATCTCTACATCCTTCCAGCTGACTTGGGACATGGGCACTAGTAAGTCATTAGCAGAAAAATCATTTAAAGGTTTTTCAATATTTTACACTAGTCAAATCGTCATCAGTGGGATTCCGGCTCATTAGTTCCTCCATAATTTCTTTTTCCTCATTTTGGTCTTTTTTCAGCCGTGGAATTTGTGCTATTAACTCATTTCATTCCATTTCCCATTTGTCCTTTTCTTCTTGCAATTTCATAGTCTTGCCTTTGTACTCCATCATCTCTTGATGAATCTTGTCCTTCTCCTCCTACAATGCTAATAGTTCTGATGACTGAACATGTTCTGTACTCGGGATTTTCACCTCTTCTTTAGTACCCAAAGGGCATTGTCTTTTTCTTCTAAAAGTCTTTTGATGGCCTGAGTGTTCACTGTTTCATCCCCTGACCTTACCATATCTGCTTGTAATTTCTTTATTTGAATAGAATTAGCCTTGTTCTCAACATTCTCATGTTTTAATTGGACCTCTAATTTGTCAACCAAAACTTGTAACTTGTTAATTTTTACCATAGCATGCAATAAATATGAATAAATAATATCTCCCATTTGTTTATGCAACTGTATTTTATCTGGTACATTGATTTTTTCTAATCTCACTTCCATTTCGGACACTTTCTTATCACTTACCATAGCCATTTTTAAAGTATTTCTTTCTACGTCTCAAGTAGAAATCAGGGAAGTCTTTGGATTATTCAGACTTCTCACCCATGGGAGTAGATTCCTGGTTTCTTCTAGGGACTGTCTTTGCTTTTCCACATAGCTAGTCATGAATTCTTCTTTATATTTAAAAACTGGACCTGATTCTGCATTATATACACTTGCAAAAGAAAATTGATTCACATGTACAAATTTCTTAGGAATCACAGCAACTCTTTTAAATTCATCCGAAACTTCGCTTGAAATTTTATCATCTTGGGACAATTTGGTCTTCTTATGTGAACTGTCTTCATCTATTTCCATACTTTCAATTTAAAAAAAACTTCTTTTAATCAAAATATTAGAACTATCTGGCATTTGAGACACTGCAACTGATCCACTGCTTGTATTCTTGTCAGATCCTGGAATTTCCACAAAGTAAAACAAATTGGCTACTTCCTTCAAACCTTCAACAACTTGATGGTCAAATGGCTTATTTTTATTTGCTTTTTTTCTTAGAGAAATTATATGATAAGGATCATAATTGACCCTTTGTTCCCTTTGAAAATCCATGCTTTCCAATAATTTCTCTACAAATACCAGGGCACCCTTGTTTTTAAAAATAAAGGAACCAACTTTGAGAGGGAACTTGATATTGGAAGATTTCTTGAAAGCCCCAAAATGTTCCTCTTCTGCATGTAATCTCTGTCTCATGTATTCCAATGCAAAAATCCTAGGGGTAAGGAAAGAAGGCAGCCTGTAAGGCTCTCCAGTGAAACCGTATACTCTCAAAACTGTAAAGTCTTTATACAAGAACCAATATCCGATCCTATCCTCATGTGAATATTGCATCATACTCTTCATTTCTTCCAACACTCTGGGTAATACTTCATCAAACAACATCTTATATATTTCTGACATAATAGAATTTAAAAATTCAAACATATTGATTTGCTTAGGCAAATTTGAAGAGAATATAGTACTCAAAAACTGCAATTCAGTTACATTCAAACATAGTAACATGTTCAACAAATATGATTGATACTTGAAAAACCTGACTTTTGAAAACTCGACCAATTGGATATGGATAGATTCTGCTAGATATTCGTCCAAACTGTAGACATGGACTGGCTGAGACTTAGACTCAGGACTAATTGAACTCATTTTTAATAAGAAACCCAAGACAACTTTACCAACATGACAGTCATCATCTAGACCTAAAACCTGACAAACCAAAGACACAACAAATTGAATTTCCTCCTTGAAGATGTGAATACGATACGAAAAAAAGAGACCTTCCAGTGACTGACCTTCATTAAGAATGCTAGACAAGAATTTACATCGAACTTCAGTTTCACAATTTCTATACACTTCAGCTAAAACAGACTCGTTTACAGGCTCATGACTATCGGGTTAATTATTGGGCAAATTCAGGATTTCACGGATAGCCTTTGCATCAATTTTACACAATACACTGGATGTAGAACGACTTACAATAACTCTCTCAGAAGACAAATAATTAACTGCACACCACTCGTCAAACTCAGGAAAGTGTAGGGTCTGATCAATGGAAAAATAATACAGAAACGACTTACAAGCATTTAAAATGTCGTTTCCCTGCAAATTATATCGCCATATTATTTATTTAATAATAGATACATTTCCCACAAATAGGAATTGATCATATACTCCTCTATCTCTATCAACCAAGCATTCTTCTCTTTCGTCCAGAATTTGGTTAAACCCTTGTAAACCTTTCTCTTTATCCATAATATAGAAAAACAACGGTAATTCTGTGGATAAAGGTCGAGTATTTGAGACTTACCTACGACTGTAACTGCATATACTCGAGGTTGACTGTGAAAGGGTGGTGGGAAGTCCTTTTCGTTCGTCTCGGCATAATAAAAAATAATTCCTCAAATAAGTCAACTCCACTTTATATAGAATTCCATTCTGGAGACTCCCTTTAGTGGTTTCCCTCAAACCATTTTTCTCCGCGGAATGTACCACAAGTTGCCACATGTACCACGGTTTCAATTCTTCTACCACTTTTCTACTCCAACCGTCATGCAACTCTATCCTCCGGATCCAATGATGACTGTCAATGCATTTTCACTTTATTTTCCAGCCGTTGGATAAGCTTACACGTACACATTCCGCTGATCCCTTTTGTTTTAATTAACGCACAACTTTATGGAGCGAACTTCTTATTGATCGTAGATTTCCTCGACCTAGCTTCATGACCGTTGATCTCTACATTCTGTTAACTATCTTCGTATGCCCTTATCTTCTACGCATCTTCACAGAGTGGATCTATTATAATCCATTGATCTTCACCTCCTCATTCTATACCATTGGATTCATGTGATAATTTCATTGTTTATGCGCCCTTTATCATACATTTCACACTATTATATTTAACCAAAGTTTCAAGCAACCATCATTTCTCTTTACCATGCTCCCTTCGACCCTCTGCTAGTTAGAGGTTGTTAACACAAGGAATTGAGGACAAACCATGCTTGCACCCTTTGTGGCTTGTATGGACATTATTCCCACCATTGCCAAGACCTGCCCAAATTTTGAATGCCTCTTGCTGACCTCCGTCAAAATTCCCTTGAGTCTGAGATCACCTTGATCGAATAATTTCACCCACCACCTCCTTCGTCAGACACCATGTCCATTTACATGATGTCCAATTCCACCAACCCACTCATCTCCTCCTCCACCAACGGTCCATCAGACCTGTCTCTTCATTGCTTTAGCAATGATGAGGAGATACTTGAAGCTCTGACTGCCCTAGAATACCCATGGGCCAACATGCACCATCACTCGTTCTTCCTCCCTAAAGAACTTGTGTCGCAGTCTGACCAGTTTTCCGTGGAGACCAAATATTTCATCCATGGGAAGGTCGACTGGTTCAAGAACCCCATCCCAGCACCTGATGCCTTCAAAGAAGGGAATATGGTGAACATTTCACCAACCATTAAAATTGACATCTCAACCAATTTTGAGATTGTTGAAGAAATCATGCTGGGGGAATCTTGCTCCCCAGAAGAGGTCGATGCTGACAAAGCTCTATTCCAAGAATTCCATGACATCTTCGCCTGGTATTACATTGAAATGCTTGGCCTAGATCCATCCATCGTGGAACACCACATCGACACATGGCCTAGTGTGGCTCCTATATGCCAAAAGCAATGGCCCATCCACCCTTCCAAAGTGGCTACGGTGAAAGCCGAAATAGAGAAGCTGTGCACTGCCGGCTTCATCTACCCCATTGCATACATCACTTGGGTTTCTAATCCTGTTCCGTGAATAAAAAATAGGGTACCATTCATGTTTGCACATAATTCTACGGCCTCAATGGGGCATGTCCCAAAGACAACTTCCCCACACCCTTCATCGATCATATCATCGATGCATGCACCAAACATGAATTATTTTCCTTCATTGACAATTTTTCTGGATATAAACAAATCCAAATCCGGAAGGAAGACCATTATAAGACGACATTCACAACCACATGAGGCACATTCGCTTATCGAGTCATGCCCTTTGGCCTGAAAAATGATGGAGCCACCTTCCAATGCACCATGACACACTGCTTTCGTGACCTCATTCATATCATGTTGGTTTGTTTCAACAACCTCATCGCACGGTCACAGAAGAAAACACAACACATAGACAACTTGCGACAAGTCTTCATACGATGTCGCCCGTGCGAAATCCGCTTGAACCCGTTCAAGTGTGTTTTCTATGCCTCCTTAGGCCATCTACAAGGATTCATCGTATCACACAAAGGAATGACCGGTGATCCTTGGAAATTCCAAACAACTTTCCCTCTAACGTCACTCCTTTGAGTGACAACGTTACAACTTGTATTATAGTCTTTCCATTTTTGTTTTACACATTTTTTCTGAATTGAGTCTTATGTATCATTTCCTCTCATTGCTTCAGATGGAGCACACCTCAGATTGGTATATGGGATTCACAGATGGAGCAAGCAGATGGTGTCCGAACCTCACCTCGGCTCCATGGGTAATCTACTCCCCATTGCATGAGTTGATCCACATCGACGGAATATGCGTGGGCACCGCAAACAACAACCAGGCTGAATATGATGGTGTCAATGGCCTTTTGGTCGTTGCTTTCCAATTAGGCATTCACCATCTCGATGTCTTCTTAGACTCCCAGCTGCTTGTTTCTCAGTTGAACAACCACTACCGAGCACGTGATCCCTGCCTCTTTAGAAAGTACCTGCACACTAAACAGATGGTTAGAACATTTGAATCCATCACATTCACACATGTTCCTAGAAACCTCAATAGTGTCACAGATCAAATGGCTAACGATATTATAAATTGGCACATCCATAACCGTATATAGGAAACATACAACCATAACATCCTGAAT
>LPNX011193774.1:1954-69906 GCA_001517045.1 Pseudotsuga menziesii | reverse complement strand
GAAAAGGACCTCCTTGGCACACTCAAGCCAAGACCGTTCCCCTCTGCATACTTTTATGCTTTCTCGGGCAGAGGGGCCGCACTTTATGAAAAAGCTCACCATGGGTTTTCATTAAGCTCTTTTCCAGCCTTCTCATCAAGAAAATAATGCTGAGCGAACTTGGTTTCATTCATGCTCATAAAAGTATCTGAATGACTGTCCAGTTAATATAGGTTTAACCTTTTCTGGCCTGATTAGACTACCAACGGTAAAGAAGTCTCTCATCCCCTATAGGATGGGCGAGCCCTCCTATGTATACTTTTATCCTTTTTTGGACACATGAGACTACCAATGAAAAAGAGCCCCCACTGGAGTCTTCTTCGTGCTTTCAAACTCTCTAAAATTGAAAGCACCATTGAGCATTTACCTTCTCGGGCTCGCCAAAAATCCACAAGATCATACCATAACGGTGTCCCTGGACACCACCCCATAGAAACTAGTTTGGCATCTTTCCCCCTTTGGGTCGCCTTTGTTCAGAGTACTCTGCAATGTGTCTTCCTTGGATCCCATCAATTTTAAAAGTGTCTACCTCCTCCAAGTATTTCCCATATGCAGTGTCATTCCTGGTATTATAGCTATGATCCCATTCCCATGAGTCAAGTTTCATTTGCTGCCTGGTCCACCCTACCGTCATACTATGAACAAAGGAAGTTTGAGTCTACCACACTCCCCCTACCCCTGTTCAATTATTTCCTTCCCCCTCCCCCCCCATTCAGTGGGTCAGTCTACAGATTGTATCACACCTTTCGATTATCTCCCTCATGATCCTAGTCAAGGAAACATCATTGCCTTGGCTAGGGGAAGGTCTCCCTTTGTCTATGCCAACACACATATTCCAGAGGATAGACCCAAAGGTCCCTATATCCTGGTTTCATTAACATCATTGATGAGTTCCTTGGACCACTTGAGAGGAGTCCTTAGTGCCTCTTGGAAAGGTTGTTTCTCACATGCTCGACTTCAACTCCATCATCGCACCATTGATATTAGTACAGGGTTGGTCCACGTAGTACTTGGTCAAAGACCCCAGATGTCACCTGACTCTAGCACATTGATGAGTCTACGTGAGGGACCTAAACAGGTTATGTCCCTTGTGATTTCCAGGTTGCGTTGGAGACAGTATTCAGAAGCACCGGCAGTGCTTCGATATACCTTTATGATTGATGCAGGATACTTGTACCACAGAGACTCTAACTCTCAATCAGTGAGTCCATATAGCTATGTACCATCCCAGATCCAGTAGACCATCAGTCATGAAGATATATAATTCCATGAGAATGCCATGGGTCCAATGTACCAAATCAGTATTGTATTCAGCCTCACATTGAGCCAACCATTATTGTATCATTAGTTGTATATGATCAACTCTTGTATTTTAGAGCATAGATCAAATTATTCTTTTGACATTGTCATGAGCATGGGGATTCCCGCCTCATCCATATACATGTCACACATTATTTGTATCTCACCCATTGATGGGAACCATATTAATACAAAAACAAAAAGCCACCATGCTCCAGCCACGAAAGCACCACCTCACCGTAGCAAATCCTATGATGTCCATCGGCCATATGATGAGATCCTACCCTCACACATCATGGGGCAATCTGTTAACCCAAAAAATCCCTCACTAAGCTCTCTATGAACTACACCACCCAAGGACACCACTTCACGACCCTCCATTAGACCCCCACATCCTCAAAATAGCCTAAGGATGAAGAAAAGGGCTTAAAAACCCCAAAAAGGAGCCCAAAATACTCTCCTAGGAGCTAAAGCCCCCAAAAAGGGGCTAAAACCTAAAAGGAGCTAAAATTAGGGCAGAAGGGGATAAAGCCCGGACCAAGGGCTTAAAACCCTAAAACCCCAAAAAATCTATAAAAGGAGGGTGAGGGTCACTCTCAAAACACTTCTCCCTTGCCTACGGTTATGCTGCCCGTGGATGCCTTGAGACACCTTTGCCTCTCAAGCCACCCACACTCCCTCTCCTCCATCTCCATTGAGCCATAGTTCCCCAATACAAGAGAGGCTCTTACACAAGCTTGGGCATGGTGGCCCATTTCCACCAGAGAAGGTATAGCTTGTCATTCTTGTTTTGTTCATTTTCTTTCTTTGCTTGCTAACCCATGATTTCATTTGTAGGTTTATTTCTTAACATTGTTTTGCAGGTATTTCATTTTATTATTGCTTAGAATTTGTTGCAGGTCTTTGGAAGCGGAACCCTAACCTTTGTGTGTAGAGGGGTTCACCATCATTTCTCCATTCTCTTCTTTATGTTCTTAGTTTAGTTTCTGTCCATTTACATTACATTTTTATTTTCAGCATTTACCACTAGCAGGAACCTACCCTTCTGTCCTATAGACAGAAGGGAGCCATTCCTGCCCCTGTAGTAGGGATAAATCCCTGCTACAGGATTGATCTTTACACCTTCAGCTGAGACTATGTGGCCTAGGAGCTTTCCTTCATTGAGTACAAACTGGGACTTCTTGGGGTTCAGTGATATTCCATACCTTCTGCACTTCAGAAATACCTTCCTTAAATGTTGCAAGTGGTCATGATGGCTGTGAGAGTAAACTTTTAAGTCATCCAAATATATCAGCACAAATTTATCTTTTAGCCCTACAAATGTTAGGTCCATGGCTCTCTGAAAAGTATCCCCAGCATTCATTATCCCAAATGGCATTTTAGCATACATGAAGGTGCCCCAGGGGGTGGTAAAGGCAGTCTTCTCTTGGTCATCAGGGTGCACAACAACTTGGTTGTGTCCAGAGAAGCCATCAAAGAAGGACATAACTCTAGCCCTCGAGACTTTCTGCAATAGGTGTTCCATCTTGGGCAGTGGATAGTTGTCCTTCTTGGAACACTTGTTTAGGTTTCCAAAATCCCCACACAACCTGGTTTCTCCAGTTTTCTTTCTTACTACTACCAGGTTTGCAATCCACTTGGAATATCTAAGGGGAATTCTGATCTTGGCTTTAAGGAGCTTGTGGATCTCTTTTTCAATCACTAGTAATAGGAGAGGGCTGATGGGTCTCAGTTTCTATTGGAAAGGAATGGTGTCCTTCTCCAAAGGAATTTTGTGCTGGATGATATTGGTGTCATAAGTTTTTAGGTCACTATATTCGCAGGAAAAAACATCAGCAAAATCTTTTATCAAGCTGCAAAATTTAGACTTCTGATCAGCATTCAACCCAGTGGAAAGATTTATCAGTTTAGAATTGCTTTGGCCACCTATGTTTTGTTGTTGGACATCAGGGTATAGCTCCTTTTTGGCAGGATTGAGAGGGATTTCATTTTGATCAAACAGTTCTTCTAGTGGTACTATACCTCGAGGTATGTAGTTGCTAGGCAATTGGACAATATTGTGCTCAGTCACTTTATCTTTTAACTTGAGCTTCTTGGATTCCTCCATGTTCAAGGTTTTCCTGGTCTATGTGTATGTCAGAGAATTCATCTACTAACTGAAGGAATTTACTAAGATCCTCATCATTCTCAAACACCCTCCAAAATTTTACATTGTCTAGCAGAGAGGGTCTGTACTTGACCTGAATATCATAGTTGAGCTTAGGGGGTAAAGGAGGAATGGACAGACTTGCAGAGACGGCCAAGGAATCATCCAGGTGATTCAAATCCCTAGGAATATATGATAGTTCAAAAAACATAAAGGAGTCTTTGATTTTCCATACCTCATCCCTGTAGGCCTTTAATCTGATATTTTTTGTCTGAAAAGTGTTGTTGACCAACTGTATGATGAGGTCTGCGTCTCCAAAAATTTTCATGCACATGATTCCCATCTCCTTGGCCGCTTTAACTCCTAGCAGCAAGGCTTCATATTCTACTATGTTGTTCATGGTTTTGAAATCAAGCTTATAAGACAGGTGAATGTTTTGCTTAGATGGGGAGATCAGGACTACGCCCGTGCCTACTGAGCTTTGAGCACTAGCCCCATCGAAATACATGGTCCAGATCATTGTTGTGACTTCTTCGGGTTGCGGATGGGTGGGATTAGTGAGATGAACTGATGTCTGCTGATTATCATCTATTTGCAAAATACAAGACCGAAAATTGGTGTCCACCGTGTAGATGGGGTGATTTACTGAGCAGCTCTCCTTGCTTATAATGTACGCTAGCTGATTTTCCCTATACAGTCTCTTAGTTTCTCCTCCAAACATGGGAATGGTGGTGTATGTGAGATCCATTTGAAGGGTGCCACCTAGTATTTTTCTCCATGACCGAGATACCAAGAGGCCAAATTTTGGAGGAATATCGGCCACTACAATGTCCATCATTACACTTTTCGAAGGTAGCTGCGTTAAGTTTACAACGAGGTCTTTGATGAGGCCTAAGCACTTGACCTTCCTGGAGTCAAAGGAGAATAAATCATGGTAGGGCTTGGTGACGCCGAGGCCAATCTCATCCATCATAGCCTTTGGCATTAGGTTATGAGAGGCTCTTGAATCCAACAGATAGTTATGGAATAATTTATCATGGATGTTCAAGGATATATAGAATGGTGGTAGGAGTCCTTTAGGTATTCGATCATGGGGCCCAAGGTTACAATAGGCTTGTCATATTGCAAGTTCAAAAAGTCAGTGTCAATGTGCACCTTGGGCTAAAGGGAATTCATAATGGAGGTTTTGAATGCATCATTCTTCATTAGCTCAATCAAAGGGACAGGGATTTTCAATTTCTGAATTTTAGACTCGAGGTTGAAGGAACAATGCAGCCTATCTGGAAACCTTACCTTAGGAGTTGTAGGTTTGAGTTGGACTTGATCAGGTGTGGCTGAAGGTGCTGGTTTATGCAATTCTTTGGATGGGACAACCACTCTCTTTGGTAAAAAATCAACCTTTCTAGAAGGTGCAGCAGGCTGCTTGACAGGTATATCATTCTTCTTGGGGGGAGAAACCAACCTAGACCTCAATTGGTAACCTCCTTGACCATAATCCTGATAGACAACCTCTTCAGTGATTTGCTCATCAATCAAGGATTCCTCATATTCTGCCTGTGTCAAAAAAGAATAGTCCACCTCATCCTCCATACAGTGGATATTATCTTCAGCTTCTCCTTCTTCTTCAATGAATTCTAGCTCTTCTTCTAATACAACATTTTGAAATGGAGCTCTTATCCTCTGGTCTTCCCCTTGATTTCTCTCCCTTCTGAGAATCTGAACAGTGGGGTTTCCTCTTCTATAAGGAACAAAATTTGGGTTTCGAGGAGCGAAGTCACTTGGCCCCTTACCCCTCACCGGCAGATGTCCTTGGTCCTTCAATTTAGACATTTCAGAAGTTGGGTTATCTAAAAGTTTGGTCATTTTTTTAATCTTGTTCTCTGATGCAAAAGCCCCACTATAGTCTGTTGGCTGCTTTCTCATGTATACCTTCCCTTTGACCTTCTGAGATTCCAGAATGTTTGACTCTACCTTTAGGGAAGCATCCTGCATGAGTGATAAGGAGGCAGACCTCCTTTCTCTGAGAAGTAGGTAGAAGTCAGATTCAAATGAATTTGCATAAGTTATCATAGCTAAGGTACTGGTGGGCTTAATCTCAGTGGGGATCTTGCAGTACATGTTGTTCAATCTCTTGGTAAAGTTGGAGACAGACTCACCATTTTATTTTTTCAGGTTTTTGAATTCTGTGATATAGTAGAGGTGGTCCCTCCTTTCTCCCCAATTCTTTAGGAAGATGTCATCTAGGGCCTCTATACCTGCCACTGATCCGGCAAGCAGTTCGTTAAACCACTTCCTATCCTGGCCATCTAGGATTTGCACAAACACCCTAGTCCATACATCTTCTTGTTCTATATTAATATTTTCAGCATAGCTGTAAAAAGCCTCTAGATTTTCTTCAGCAGTGAAATCCCCTTCCCCTGTTAACTTAGGCATATACTTGAGATAATCCCCAGTAGGCATGGCTGTGAGAGGATTTGGCAGAATTAAGGGCGCATACCTAGCTACTAGGATCCTTTACATCTTGGTCAATTGAGGGGTAGCCATATTGGAAATGGGTATGGATAGGGCTGTGGAAGGAAACACTGATGAGGCTACTTGCTAAGAAGGCGGTGGTATATTTATCCCAGTGGAGTCACCATGGATTGGATCTTCACAAGCAACAGTGCTTGAAGATGCCCAACCCCTATATTTTTCTGATGTATCTAAAGATTCCTGGGAATTAAGAGTTTTAGCAGAAGAAATAATAACAGAAATATTTGGTGAAATACCTGATGTAGCTTTTTGTGCAGTACTGCTAGTCTGTCTTAGTAAAGCCCTAGATTTCCTCAAAAAATATTCTAGCTCTGAAACCGGTGTTGATGGTGGCCCCTTTGAGTTTTCTCTAGTACTTGGTCTTCTTGGAGCCACCTTATATCAATGGAGTCTCTAGATAGATGATTACAACCATAATAATGTCCAATATTTGTCTATCATCAAAGCATGGATCTATGTCGTCTCCCAGGGAAGCTGAGCTTCAATCTCCTCTCCCCGGTAATGTCGCCACTTTGTTATCACTCCAGGAAACTCCTCTAGGTTGTAGCTCAAGGATGGCTGGTAACTTACAATGTTTTTTGTGGTTTTCAGATATGGTTCAAGTCGGTCGACCTATGTAACCTTTCTACTCTCAAGGCATGCATAAAACTCACTCGTTTACAAGGTTTTTAGTTGCAATTTTCTCAGAAGTTTGAAAATAAGGTGCAGGGATGGAGAAATCACCAGGATGGAAGAATTACACACATAAAACATGCATATAAATGGCTAAATACTACTGAGGATGGTATTTATAAATCAAATATCACTAATAAACCAATAGTATGACAGCTACCGACTTTTTAATAAATATGAAAATGACCTAAATGCATATTCAGGAATAAACACAGTAAAGAAAGAGATGATGGTTGAACAGATCACAACAAAAGAGCTTATATCATGAATAAGTAAAATTAGAATCTTGAAAGTATTATTGGCTCATAAATCCCCGAAGTTGAACCTTTATTATAAAATCAATCATGGGCTTTATAGCCTT
The DNA here is from genome assembly GCA_001517045.1 of Pseudotsuga menziesii. Classification (NCBI taxonomy): domain Eukaryota; kingdom Viridiplantae; phylum Streptophyta; class Pinopsida; order Pinales; family Pinaceae; genus Pseudotsuga; species Pseudotsuga menziesii. Next base: position 62,857 of record LPNX011193774.1, on the reverse strand, counting down.
CTACAAAAATGACGGATTCTGAAAATCCGATCTGTTTACACAAAAAATAGTTGAAAGTGATAGTTTTCTCATATTAGGGCTTCAAACCCTTGCTAACTAGTTGTCTATCTATTGTGAAGATCTAGTTCACTCAGCAAATTTTTAATAACTGAAGTGGTTGCTGATAATCACCACTATTGGTTCACTATGAAATTGCCGCCAACAGCCAGTGTTTTGGCAGTTTACTGAAGTGGCCTTTCTTGATTAAATTGCTGGGTTTTTCTAACTTGTTGCAGTGGTCACCGATTGGATGCTCTAACCTGTAACCCATAGGTGCCTCAGGCCCAAATGTTGCCGCAGTGTCAGCGTCTTAAATCCCACGCGTCGCAACGGTTTCTTCATCGGCACTTTCCATCACTAGCTTGTCAGCGATCGAAAGCTGAAAGAACTAATGCATCGGAGCCTCAAAGAAGAATGATTCCACAGTGTCAGAGGTTCCAACATCTAATATTCTCAGTGTCGACGATCGGAAGCTCTGTCTTCTATCCCATCGACAAGTTAGACCAGAATGCTGCTGCTGTTTCGGAGGTGAAACGAACAAATTTTGTCGCTGTCAGAAGTCTTTTAATGAAGGAATTGGAGCTTTAGTTATCTGTGCCGCCGACACTATGGAGGAGCTTATTCTTAAATCCTAATCCTTCATCACAAGAGCATCAACCTCATGTTGATCCCTCTCCTTCTTTACCAGATGTGTCTTCTCCCATTTCTACCTCTTCTCCTGTTGAAAGTTGTAGTACTAGTAGTCAGGTGGATAAGAAGAAGAAGAAAAGGAAGATTAAGAAGAAGAAAAACAAACAAACAACCAAGTCTCAACCAATCACTCCTCCCAGTGCGGATAGTGTTGATCTGCACACCCAAAGACCTCGTAAACCCAAATTCCCTTGTAGGCTTTGCAAGGGTGATCACCTTCTGAAAGATTGTCATGGTCTGTCCCTAGTTTTAGAAGAGTGGTCTAAGGTTTCCCGACAAGATATGTCATCAGCCTCTGGTCATCATACTGATGATCCCCCATCAACCAATGACTCTATGTTTAAGAGTCAGAAGGGTAAATTCATAAATCCTTGCTTTCTTTGTAAGGACATGCACTTTACTTATCTTTGTCCTCTCATGGATGAATCTTCTAAGTTGTTGGAAGATATTACTGTTTCTTGTCAACGGCTTCCAACAGGTTATCGTAATTTGCCTCTTGAACCCCCATTGGTTGATAAAGTGGTTGATCCAAGTCCATTCTTAGTTTATCCCACTCTTATTTTGAAGAGTGAATTTGAAGTGGTTGAGTCGACGTCATCTCCACCCGATCCCACTCTTTCATCAGAGAGTGTTGATACTGAAGTAGTCTCATTGACCAAATCTTCATCTCGTTCTTCTCTTCCAGTCAAGAATGAACTGAAACCTACTGAAGTTTTCATGCTTTGTTCTAATTGTTCTTGACAAGAGGAAATTTTGTTTGTTTCGTTAGAACCCTCTATGAGTAGTGAGGTTATTTTCTTTGACTGGAGTAACCTAATAGAGTCTCGTCTTCATTTGAGTGTTCCTTTCCAGATAGTTGTGAATGTTACTGCTAGGAAGATTCTTCACACTATTGTTGACAAAGGGGCTTATGTTAGCATTCTATCCTCAACTGCTTGGAAATATTTAGGCTCTCCTCAGCTTGTGCCATCCACCGATCAGATACTGGATTTTAATTGAATACCTACTGCACATTTAGGGACCCTTCCTTACTTTCCTATTACATTAGGAGCGAAAACTGTCTGTATTGATGTTATGGTGGTCCAAGGTCCTTTAGATTTCAATATGATCCTTGTACATGATTATGTTTATGCCATGAAGGATGTTGTGTCCACACTCTTTAGAGTTATGCATTTTCCCCATGATGGGAAGATTGTGACCATTGATCAGCTTTCCTTTGTTACACCTGACCATCGCATTACTCCTAGTAATTAGACTGCCCTGAATGTGCCGCATGTTCTTGTGGTTCCTTCCCCTTCTTGTAGTTAGATTCTTCCCATAATAGGTAAAATGGGGGGCATGGCTCTAGTCTATGGAGATCATAATGGAGCTAAGCTGCTAGATTTTATGAAATGGGGGAAACCTACCAACCTTTGGATATCATGTTTGGTAGGAGAAGGTTTGAGAGCATAGTTTACTTTTGGTTTCAAGCTCGTTAAAAAATAAAACCACTCCTTAAGCATAGTTTACCTTTTGGTTTCGAGCTTGCATAAAAATGAAACCATGTGGTGAGCATAGTTCCCATTCTGTATCAAGCTCATTAAAAAATGAAATAGATTCCTATGAGAAAAATTCCCATTCTATGTCAAGCTCGTTAAAAAATGAAATGCATCTCCTTAAGCATAGTTTACCTTTTGGTTTCAATCTTGCATAAAAATGATACCATGTTCCAAGAATAGTTACCTTCTGTTTCAATCTTGCGTAAAAATGAAACAGATCCTCTTCCCTTGATTCGAGTCTTCCCTTTAGTGCTAGAACTTGAAACTTCTTTTCACCTGCCCGATTCTCGTTCTTGCTACCCCTCTGGTGAACATTTTCACATTAGTAACCAGGTTTTTAGGATGGGTGAGGAAGAAGAATTGTCAGACGAAACGAAGCTTGGGGGGCATGTCGAGCCCCTAGCAACCATGTTAGGGGTAGGCTTCACTAGAAATCATGCTGGGGTCAAGATTCCAACCTCTGTATATCATGTTAATGGGATTTTTCAAGCATAGTTTACCCATTGGTTTCAATCTTGCGTAAAAATGAAACCAATCCCTGAGCATTGCTTCAACTGATCTTTGAGCTCGTTAAAAATAGTAAGATGGTTTTGAGCTTACTTTTTATTTTTCGTGCTCTGGTTAAAACATGAAAAGTGGTTTGATCTTAGTTTGTTACTTTTTCATGCTCTGGATTCAAACATGAAAAAGGTTAATAGAGTCTTCTTTAAACTCTTTTCGGACTCTTAAAATGTGAAAAGATTGTCGAGTACTTGTCTTTTTCATACTTGTAAAAGTATTTGAAGAGTCATCTCTCCGATGGTAGGTTATCTCTTTTTCGGTTCGTATAGAATACTTATGAAAAAATAACACTCCAGCCAATCATGACTGGAAGAGTTCTCTAAGGTATTATTTTATACTTTTTCGGGCCTTAAAGACTAAATAATACGAAAAATGACCCTTTGGAGTCTTCTTCTGTGGTCGTTGAGACTCTCTAAACATGAACAAGACCAAGTTTTATTTCATTGGACTCGTTAAATTAAACGTTGAGAGACCCTTTTTTGGGAACGAACCCCTCCTCTCTCAGGTTCATAAAACATATGAGTTTGGACTTATCTTCGGACGAGCTATAATGAGTGTTTGTTACCCTCTTTGAACTCATAAAAATGAAAAGAGGCACTTATCAATCATGATGGGGAAATCAAGGGAAAGGGAAAACATTTTGCAATAATGGCAGTTGTTTGTCGTTACCTTTGAACACAACACTTGTCTGCATATCATTTCAGTCAATAGGGTATTCAGTTGATCTCCATGAAGATCCACTTTCATGAGTCATGCCACTCCTTTGAGTCTTTTAAAAGAATGCATTGTCCACTGTCGCACTGTGTGTTTGTCTGGTCTAGTCATGCGGCCAAGTCTTTTGTCGTACCCCTCGATGTTTAAAGGCAAGTTGAAGAGGTTTTACCCCTATGGTGAAAATAGCCTCTGTGTCAGTACTTTTGAGTCAGTCCTATGGTTACCTTATTCACATCATTCTAGAACTATGTTCCAAGTTTCATGTCATTGATGTGGGACACATCATGGCCCTCCTTCGATGAGACTATTCCCGTCGACATCAGCTCATCATCCAGGAAATAGTCTTAGAAACAAAAACTTAGTACCTTGAGATCTATATGCCTTAATGACATATTCTCTCGTTTTTGACAAAAGTTCACATCATTGACCTTTGATTGAAATATTCAACTGAGTGTTTGACATCAAATCATTTATTCACACTTAGTAGATTGTACTAGGGTACCTTGGGAATCATTGACATTAATGGTGATCTCCCTCGCACTTGTTAACGGTTCACATCATTGACCAGTAATCAAGTGGTTTCTACCATGTTCGACTTCATATCATTGTAACCACATGGATAGAATCGTACTTTGTGGAAGATGAGACAAAGATGCTGGGTATTTGTTAAGTGTTCATTGCTTTCCCCAGGTTACGATGGAGTTTTGCATGAGTCCTAGCATGGATCCACATTTGTATGTTCGTGGTTGTGCTCAGATTTGCATTTGTATGACATAGATCTACATTGTATGTCTAGTAGCTATGTCCAAATTTGAGTCTTCTTCGCATGGATCTACGCTGTATTTTAGTAGCCATGACTTTTTTGTATCTCACATGGATCTGCATTGTATTGGTCTGCAGCCATGTTGCGAGTCATTTGGGACATGTATCAAAATGTGCTATAGACAGTTGGTGATGTTTGAGAAGTTCCTACCTGTGGATCTTTGCCTCGACACTATACCTTGTTCTTTCAAAGTATATTTCCTATCGTTTCCCTCTAGCCATTATACTTTGGGGGGCATGTTTCTTATACTGAAATCTCATCACCCTCATGTTATGATATAGGTATCTCCTTGACTGCTTCAATCCATCAAAGTTTCCCTAGAGAAATGAAGGAATAAATCAACCCTTTGCAATTTTTCCCTCTTTTGAGCTGGTAACGCTCTTTCCCCATTGATCAAAAGCGTTACCCAAGAAGTAAAGATCCAGCACCACTCCTGATACATGAGAGAAGAGAGGTGCCACCACTATTTCCCTTACTAACAAAGGTGGTGCCCCATTATCTCCACCTATTTGCTTCTTTGGAAAAGCGGTGCTAGAGTTTTGAAGGAAAAAAGAGAAGCTTCAAGAGGATTCTCGAAGCTTGACTATGTGGAGCCTCATCCCTATGATTTAGGACCAGTTGGAGCTCGAGATCCTCCCTTTTAGGATCTAAAATCCACCTCACCCATGAGATCCTCAACTATACTTATCCTCACATGCCTTTAAATACTAGCTCATCCCCCATGGGTCAGAAGAGGAAGAATTGTGTTCCATACCCAAACTCTGTCAAAATCATTCTTGATTCTTTGGAGGCAGGGTGTAGTTAGAGGCAAGGATCCATTGGAAGGAACTCTCAACACCAAGGCATGAAGGTTGTAGTCTTTCCAATCATTCATTAACAAAGAAGGCCTTCTCTTTCCCATATTTACTGTTTCATGTGTTTATATTGTTTGATTCCTTGGTCACAAGCATAGATCTAGTTGATTATATTGTATGCTATCATGTTTTCTTTGTTGTCTTCCATCTTTTACAGGTTATTCTGTGACGATAGTGAGGAAAACATTTTAGAGAAGCATCATGGCATTCCATTCAAGTGATTATCCAGATCTAGGGAGAGTCTAGCATTCCATGTTTGTGTTTTGTTCTAGATCTATTCCATTCAGACTAGGGAACCAACCCTTGTCTGTAGGAGGTGTGTATTTCTGGCTAACAACTTCATTATCTCTCATGAGCATATCTATAGATTGGAGGGCTCTTCTCTTAGTAGATTACTTCCAAAATAAATTCGCTTGCGAATTATTGGATGGGCAGGTTCAGGATGATAGGTACAAAATTTTCAATGACATCATCTATTGCAAGAGAAGGATATACCTCATCCCAGAATCAGTTTTAAGAAAGAAAATCATACAGGTGGCACATGAATCTCCACTATCAGGACATCAGGTTTTCTTGAAGACCTACAGACAAATATGAGAGAGGTTCTCATGGAAGGGCCTCAAGGGGGAAGTTATGTAGAACGCGTGGGATTGTAGCATTTGTTAGCAGAATAAGATTGAGCACATCCATCTAGCAGGGTTGCTTTAGCAACTACCAATTCCAGAACAAAAGTGGGAAAGTATGTCCATGGACTTCATTACAGGATTGCCCAAGGTCCAAGGGCGAGATTTATTATATGTCATGGTTGATTGACTGACCAAATTTTCACATTTATTTTCTATATCATCCGATTACTCCACGTCATAGGTAGCTGAGTTATTTTCTAGAGAAGTCTTCAGGTTACATGGGTTGCCCAAGACCATTGTCAGTGATCAGGACAGTAGATACACAAGTGCCTTCTGGAAAGAGATATTCAGATTAGTGGGAACCAAGCTTTCTATCAGCATGAGTTATCACGCCCAGAGTGATGGAAAAACCGAGATTGTTAACAAGTGTATTGAAGGGTATCTAAGGAGCCATGTAACAGGGCAACAACGAACCTAGATTAAATGGCGACACTTAGGAGAGTACTGCTACAATACTACCTACCACATGTCTATTAGGATGACACCTTTTAAGGCATTATATGGATATGAGGCCTTGGACTATGTAGATTTATAATTCAGAAACAACAGGGCTCCTAAGGCAAAGGATTGGATACAGGACAGTCAGGACATCCTTAAAATCCTGAAAGAGAACTTAAAGACATCCTATAATCAACAGAAGTTGTATCCATACAGACACAGGTTTGAGTGGAGCTTTGAAGTAGGAGATATGCTATACTTACAGCTCCAACCTATAGGTAGTCTTCTATTAAGAAGAAAGGAGCAGAAAAGTTGAAGCCTTGCTTCTACGGACCATACAGATTTATCAGAAAGGTGGGAGAGGTGGTGTATGAACTAGAACTACCACCGGAGAGAAAAATTCACAATGTATTCCATATGTCCAGCCTGAAAAAGACCATTGGAGAAAACATTGCTCCATCAAGAGAGTTACCTCCCTTATATGATGAGGGACTATTGGTACTAATTCCAGAATGAATCGCACAGACTCAAGAAAGAAAACTCTGGAATAGAGTGATTAGAGAATACTTGGTCCAATGGAAAGAATTACCTCTGGAGGATGCCACATGGGAAGGAGAATAGGTATTGCAAAATCCTAGTTTCCAGTTGCTTGAGGAAAACCAATCTCAAGCGGGGAGGATTTTAATGTTCTCGTCCGATTAGGCAACAAAACACCCTCTAACATACTTAATCCCCATAGGTTCGAGCGGGTACTGCATAAGAGGGGATTGACTGAGGACATTTGGCACTTAGAACAACTTGGGACACACATTCAGTACTAAAGTCAGCAGTAGGATAAAAGAATCCTTTCCTCTTTAGGCTTAAAAAGTCAATGTCAAATTAGAATCTCATGCATGCAAAAGTAAAAGCACAAACCCTAAAAGTGACATGCGAACCCTAAAAGTGCTAAAAGATCAATTTAAGAAGGATGAGGGAGCCTAAAGAGATACCTATGTTTATTATTGATTGATTTGGATATTTGAGCAGTGGCACAATGTGTAGCTACGGCAATTGGGGTTGAGGATGGAGTCTTCAACTAACAAGGGTTCGGCAGTGCAATATCTTCCCTAGTATCCTTCAGAATAAACCATCCAGGTTTGTCACCGCATCTATTGCATTCATCATTATTCATTTTTCCAGTGTATGTCAAAATATTATTTGCAGGTTCATCCGTATAGTCGGGGGAATTTAGCTAGAAAACCCAAGTCATTCACCAGGACTCTAGATCACCATATTTCTTCCTCATGTGGCCTACATCCTCACCGATAGGATCACTCTACTGCCTTGAGTGATTATCAACCACCGGATTGGTCACCTGGAGCAGCTAGCAGCAGAATATAGAGGTTTGGGGGCATGAGTATCAGTCAAGTAGATCAATTCACTAGGGTATCTGGAGAGGTCCAAACTCCTGCATGCTCTGGCCATCCTCTCCGACACAGGCACACCTACCCTCCAACTAACTTTCAGCTAAAACTGACCATCCCTTCATCAAAAAATTCATCCTTAGCTGATTCAGACTATTGGGGGTATTACGAAGGAAAAAGAGGTTGTCTCTTCATCAGTTCAGTTTATCTTGCATCCGTATTCTCTCTAGAGCATTTTCAACCTGCTTATCAGTGTTAAGTGTTCATTCTATCTTGCAAACACTAACCCTAAATTCAGCTGTAATATAGGGTAATTTTGCATGGCAGTTTTGCATGCCCGTCTATTTCAAAATTTTGCATAGAATTAGAAAAAATCAGTATTTGGGATATTACAAATTTAATGAGAGAAATCCAAATTGTTAAGGTGTAAATTTTTTCTTAATGTGTAAAATGTTTAAAGAAAAAAATTACTATTTTGAGTTGACATGTTAATTTTATACCTTATGGGTTAATATGAGCCAACATGTTATTTTTTATTTTTATTTTGATTATTTTTTTTAATATTTTAATATTTATTTTAACTAATACATGTGCTTATCTTCATAAGTTTTAATTAAAAAATAAGAAAAAATGAAATAAGGTTGAATGTGACTATTTTATCAAAAAAATATTATCTACTAGTATCGATTTTTAAACCTGGATCTATCAAGCATTGAGAGATATCCAATTTCTTGAGGTGTATATTTTTTAACATTTGGATCCCCCTCTATACTTGATAGATACTTGTTTAAACTGGATCTATTCAAGTTTATTTTTTTTATTTAAGTTCATATGTAATTTATATTTTTTTATATTTTATAATTTGTAATATTTTTTATTTATGTTGGATAGCATAACATGACTAACTTATACATATAATTCACAACACTCCAGGACTACCAAGTTTATCTATATATACACGCACCACATAACACTAAAAACAACATAAAATAGGTCAAAACATCACCAAATGTTTAAAAAAAAATGTTATAAAAAACATGTCACCTCAATTTAGATTTAAAATATTTTTTAGAATCACATAAGGATACAAATTAAAACCATAAACATTTAGTTAACATTTCCTCAACATTTCAGGTTTGCAGTTAGAGATATTTGATTCCTTAGACACTTGATAAATATTTTTAAGATGAATCTATGCTAGTAGATAGTGACGTGTGCGCATTTTTTGTTTTTGTTTTTGCTTTTCATCAAATTTTAGGTGGAAGTCAAAAAAGCAATTTCCAGAGATGAGCACCAAATGAGTAGTAGTTGTAGTAGGGATTTCTCCTTGCTACAGGGGCAGGAATGGCTCCCTTCTGTCTATACGATAGAAGGGTAGGTTCCTGCTTGGAAAAATGATGAAAAGAAAAGAGGGAATGAAACTAGACAGAAATAAAATCAAAGATGGAATAGAAATATGGAGAACCCCTCTGCAAAGAAAGGTTAGGGTATTGCTTCCAATAACCTGCAAACAATCATTAACCTACAGTAAACCGAAATACCTGCAAAACAAGTCAGGAAANGAAATTACTAAGCAAATACAACAAATAACAAGCTATACCTTCTCTTTGGGTGGAATGGGCCACCATGCCCTAGCTTGAAGAAGCACCTCTCTTGGATGGTGGAGCTATGGCTCAATGGAGATGGAGGAGAGGAATTGTGGGTGGCTTGAGAGACAAAGGGTATCAAGGCATCCATAGGCAGCATAACAGTATGCAAGGGAGAAGTGTTTTGAGAGTGACCCCCCACCCTCCTTTTATATCTTTTTTGGGGTTTTAGGGTTTTAAGCCCTTGGTCTGGGATTTAGCTCCTTTTTGGGATTTTAGCCCCTTCCACCCTAATTTTAGCTCCTTTTAGGGTTTTAGCCTCTTTTTTGGGGGCTTTAGCTCCTAGGAGAGTATTTTAGGCTCCTTTTTGGGGTTTTAAAGCCCTTTCCTTCATACTTAAGCATTTTTTAGGGTGTGGGGGTCTAATGGAGGGTCATGAAGTGGTGTCCTTGGGTGGTGTAGGTCATGGAAAGCTTAGTGAGGGAATTTGGGTAGGTCCTGGAAATGTGAGAGTAGTGTCCATACAAACCGCAAAGGGTAAAATGATGGTTTGTTCTCAATGCCTTGTTCCCTGACTATTGGTGCGGTTGGGAGTTCAACCATAGGGATGTTTTTGTTTGTATCCATGGCATCTAAATGCACATAGATCATTGGGATTGTAGGGAAATTCTGAATTGGGTGGCCCTATTTCTCGCAGACAGCGCAAGGTGGGACTTGTCATGGCTCTACGGTAGCTTTGGCATTCTTTCCCCTAGCCCTTTTTGGGTAGGGTGGTGTGGGTGTGGGTGTAGGGGTTGGATTTTGCGAACCAAGTGGAGGGTGAGACTCAACCGCGATGGGTTGCACCGGGGTTAAAACAACCCGGGGCATTGCTGGTTGAGCCGGAGGATCAAGATACCACACCGGAATTCCCAATGTAAAGTTGGGTAAGCTTAAGGTGGCCATTACTAGTTTGCTCATGACACCAGGTGGGGGAAAGGTGAAGGGAATTGTATGGACTAGAGATGAGCCCAGATAACTCTCTGCTGGTTACATGTGGGGATGTGATTGTGGTTGCAGCTGTGCATAATGCTGCTAGTGCGGGTGATGTTGCGGTTGTTGTTGGTGTTGCGGTTGCGGACGATGTTGTGGTTGTGGTTGGGGCTATGGCTGCGGTTGTTGTTTGGGTGCAACGGTGCTGGAGGATACCATGCAAAAGTTTGCAGTCTCATTTTGTGTCGGTGGTGGTGAAACTAATGGGAAAGGAGCCCTCATGGTGGTATCGACAAACAACCCAAGGCTCACATTCAATAATGGGGAGGCTGGTGTGTTGTCAACCATAGTGTTGATTGCAGGGATGACAATAGCATGTGTGGTCGCCCCTTGTGGCTCAATGGTGGTGATGGTAGGGATAACATTGGAAGGTGTCGTTAGCCCTTGGGGATCATGATAAGTGAGTTGATCAACCATCACAATCTTTCCTTCATGGGGGAACATCATGAGATGGAAGACAGTTGATGCAACTACTCTCATGGCATACATGTAACTTCTCTCGAGGAGAAGGTTGTAGTCTAGTTGAGCATTGACAACCTCTACGTCGATCGGCACTGTCTTCCCGGCTAATGTGATGGGGACATGGGGAGGATCCCTTGGGATTTAGTGGGATGTCCATCATTAGCCCATAGAGTTGTGGAGGATAGTTGTAGAATTGGTGATCCAAGTTTCTACCAAACCAAGGTAGACATAACGCATGTGGATGTCCCCTCATCCACTATGCACTGGTACACGACCAAATTCTGGATGGACACCAAGATTTGAAAGGTGATGGTCAATGGCATGTGTGGTTCTCTATTCTCCGTGTCGAATGTGATCAACTTGGAGTCAGAGGGGTCTACTACCCCAAGGGTGGCTAGTAAGGCTTTCCGCTGTGTTGGGCATGTTTTAAGTACCTCAAGAGAGGGCATGGCAGTTGGAATTTGGGCCAAATCATCCACAATGCTATAGCTGACTCCAGCTCTAGCCGTGGCGTTATTGGCAATCCCACGTACGAGGGGGCATAGGAATGGGGGTAACTGAAGAGGTAGGTTGACTATTTTGGACGTTGAGGCCACTGATTGTTGGGATGCGTACCCTAAGGATTATTAGTTTTGGTAACTCCGCGGTTGTTTGTAAGCGGAGTTATGGGTCAAAATAGTCTTAGGGCTGTCGGGGTAAGTCAGAACCCCTTTTTGTAATAAACCCATGGTTTAAATCCAGGGTTTAGGGTTTTGGGTGCCCATGGTTCGAAGCCATGGTTTTGTAATAGCGCGATGTATAAATAGGCATTTTTGTAAATAAGAAAAAGTTAGGCTTTTTGATGTAAAGAAAAGAATGGTGAAGCTAAGGTTGATTATGTAAGGAAAGGTTAAGTCCCAGCTGTGTGTGTGGATGACCTCTGCAGCTGTGTGCGCAGAGGGTTTTGTAAGAAGATTGAGGAAAGATCTGCAGCTGTGTGCGTAGAGGGTTTTGTAAGAAGATTGAGGAAAGATCTGCAGCTGTGTGTGCAGAGGCCTGCTGTTGTGTGCGCGGCTATTACGGACTGAAGGGATCTGCAGCTGAGTGCGTAGATAAAACTGTGGTTTTGTAGCAAGTTGAATAAAACATAGTTTGTGGACGTAGCCCCTACACTGGGGGTGAACCACGTTATATCTGGTGTTGTGGTTTCTTGTGTTGTTTCTCTTTTCGTTATCTTTTATGCATTAATAACTGTATACATTTGACAACTTAGATCACTGCTAATAACAAGCTTCGCTGTGAATTCCCTGTAGTGGGTTAAGCAAGTCACGGTTGTTTATCTATCTGCGAATTTGTATATAAGTGAATGACAAAGCTGTGTAATTGTTGATTAATAAATTTATTAAAGGCTAAGGTACAGTAATATCCCTCTCTGCTTGTAGAAACCTGATTCTGTGGCACCCCATTTCTGTTTCGGGTGAGACTGCAACCTGGGCGCAGGTTGTTGCCGAAAGGGCCAACACCGTGGGTCTTTTGTTGGTGTGACATAAAAGGATTAAACGCGGGTCTGCCCTATTGCCCAACAAATTGGTTCCATTGCGGGTTGAACTCAGTATCTGCTCAAGAGGGGTTTACGTCGTACCTCGAGGGCTATGTTCTGGAGGCCCTCTGCGAAGGAAATCAGGGATTGGCTTGATGAGACTTATCTGAAATTTGCTGAGAAAGAGAACACAAATCCGCGTCGTAGCACACGTGACTTTTTACAGAGGTATGCTTTTTGTGATGCTTATGAAATTTTATTTGGTAGTATCCACATAGAGTTGCACCAGTGGCTGTCCAGGTTAGCTGAGAAGCGAACCAACTTTCGCGAGGGGCGGTTTTCTGTTTGGACCCCCGCAAGAGTTAATATAGTACAAAGTGTGCACAAAGAGATCTCCCGAGTGGTTGAATTCTAGACCACATGGACCCTTGAGGCCTTTGTGATGGAGTTCGCCATTGACACGGGCACTTCCTTTAGTGATGCCGAGCGCTGATTTTTCCAAGGACCACGAGGTAAGCTTTTGAATTTATTTAGCTTGAGAATTAAAATGCTATTGGCCGAAAAGGGAATATTGCTATTTGAATCAGATTGTTAGCTTTTGTGTTACTAACATATGTTTGCAAGTGACAACACTCTCGTTGCGCACAGTAGTTTGCCGCGAAGTGGAAAAGGGTATAAACGAGATTTCGAGTCCTACTCCTTAGGCTAGGATACCGCACCGACCCCTATCAATTCTGAAGACTCAGACCCGGAAGACAACCCTTCCTTTGGAAACCCTCCGGTCACCCCGCAGCGAAGCTCTGTTACCCCTGAAATCCCATCGCAGTCCGACAGTCAACCAAGTCCGAGTATTCCAGCCACAGGTCAATATGCCTCTGTAAACCCCCCCCATCGACATCCTGTCCCCCTCCCAACCATCCCAGAACCGCCATGGCCCACCTAGCTGATGATATCAAGCTGCCCATCTTCAAAGGCACGGGATCAGAAGACCCCGAACAGTTCTGGTTTTTATGTGAAGCAGTATGGAATGCGAAGAATATTACAGACCTGGATGTGAGAACCGCGCAGCTCATTACTTCTTTCTAGGACTGGGCTTTGACCTGGTTCATGAAATTCTCTATTTCTCAGAACCCTACTTTAGATGAGATTAAGGCATCCCTAACCAAAGAATTTAAGAAGCCTAAATCAGAATCGCAGAGCATCACTGAGCTCAAAGAGATTCAACAGCGGCACGACGAATCTGTGTGGGACTTTGACCAGAGATTCAAAGTTCTGCTAGACCAAGTCAGCTTTAGCATTAGTTCCACGCAGCACAAGGAATGGTTTATCGTAGCATTATTACCACATATCTGAACTCCGCTCATGCAACAGAAGGTTGCTGACCAGTAAGAAGCTCTGGAAATTGCAATGAAGCTAGAAACCGCCCCCGTCAGAGATGATTCCGGTATTGCTCAAATCCAAGCGTAGCTAGCAGCAATGGCCCTGGAGCTTCGCGATATGAAGAAGGCTAAAAACAGTCGAGAGGAGGTCTGGTGTACGTAATGCCAGACATAAGGTCACGATAGGGACCAGTGCCCCATGGTCAGAACCTACTTAAATACAGGTGCGCCCAACCAATTCAATCCCGGTGTTCTATATTGTGAGATTTGTCGAACCACTGGCCAACATCGCCCTGAAAACTGCCATCTTCTTCAGCGATATGTTCAAGTTCCCAAGAACCCCTACTGCAAGTTCTGTAAGTCAGTAGGGCATAATGAAGAGGAGTGTCGTAGCTATGACCTCATGCAAGAGCGCATCTCTGATGCCTACCGAGTGCAAAATGAAGCCCAGAATAATGACGGCTATGGTTACCGCAGTGGTGCCTCTGGAAGAGGTTCCTTTGGAGGTCGCGGCCATGGTGGTATGCCCGAGAGAGGAAGAGGCCAGGTGGTGTGTTACAATTGTAACCAAGCTGGCCATTTGGCTCGCAACTGTCGGAACCCCACCACAACCTGTCGATATTTCCACGCAGTAGACCACGTGATTGAACAGTGCCCCCAGCTCATAGCAAAGATTCAGGAAAACAACAGTGGCCCTACCCAGAATATTCAGTTGATTTCCATTGAGCAGAGACCTACTGCAGCCATCAATGTGGTCATCCGGAGTGGAGCCACGACGCACATTCAGCATTCGCAGAAACAACCTGTCAAGGTGTGCGCGCGTAAGGCCTCCGAGCAACTCCCAACACTTAATACTACGCAAGACCAAGCACCAGTCAAGGCGGCCCAGTGCGATATTGTTGATCCTCGCACACCTGCAGTACCTGCGCGGCAACCTCAACAGGGTTCGCAGCCGCAAGATGCTTCAACGGATAAAGTAAGTACACTCTCCTCCTTTTTACAGAGTTGTATGAAACTCTTGAGGAATCAGAATGATTTAAAAGAGCTGCAAAAAGTTCTTGCTGTCACAGACCCTCAGAGAGGAGTTGATCAGGAGAAAACTGTTAGTCGTGTTCGAAGAACGGGGAGGGAAATGAGATTGAATGTTCAGATAGGGGAATATGATATGACTAATGTCATTTTGGATCTTGGATCAGAAGTTAATGTCCTACCCAAGCAGACCTGGGGACAAATGGGAAAACCTTCCCTGGCTTGGTCACCTATACAACTGAGATTAGCTAACCAGCAAAGGATTGTGCCCCTAGGGAGACTTCTTAGTGTTCCCATAGATATTGATGGGGTAAGCACTCTAGCGGATTTTGAATTTATTGAGATCATTGATGACAGCAACCCTTATCCATCCCTGTTGGGAATCGAGTGGGCCATGGAAAATGCTGCAATCATCAACCTTAAGAGGAGACAGATGACCTTCGAAGGAAATGGTCTGCGAGTTATCATACCTCTCGACCCATCCCAAGGAGAAAGATATACAGAACTGATCAGAGATGAAGGGGAGTAGGATACTCTAGACCACATCTACAACATTACAGCCCAGGAAGCAGATTATGTCGAGCCTGATGCCGATGGCGTACTAGATTGGCAATGTGATAGCTCCTGCATGTCTGATTCAGACGATGGTCTAGAGAATTGGCAGAATCGACTGTATGATCTACATGGCCATAGGTGCGCGCAAATCACTAAGTCTCTTTGATGCCTTGGTGCGCAGCACAGAGAGTTGCCTACCTATGTTGGGTTGACCGACCCTGGAGAATTTATTGTACAAGCACCTCAGTCATAGAGAATGCAGACTCTGGAGATAGCATTAGGAGCTACAACAGCAGGGTGGACCGATCACAAAAAGTCTACTCCCAGTTGGGGAGCCAGCTAGAAATTTCTACGCCTCAGCTTCATAAACCAAGTCCAAGAGGCATGAAGTAAGTTCATTGGGCAGAATAGCCCTCAGGAACATTTGAGGCAAAGTTATGCAGCATGGGACAACATACCTCGCGAGGAGTGGGTGCATAAGTTCATGCACACCTTGGAACCTCTAGCACAAAACTGGTATATGGAGGCCGAGCTCCGTCACGGAATTGAATACCAAACAAAGGGGCAGAACCAAGAATCCAGCCCATCAAATCTAACAGTCCTGTCGCCGGCATTCCCAGGACAAGTCAAAGGGAAATACTGTGCCGAGGGTTCTTGTTGTCACGAAGCTCACACCATGATTCTACCGAAGACCATAAACACAGTGAGGCTTAAAATCTGACCGTTGGGAAGCAGCCAATTTGGCGGTAGTAGTGTTTTAATTACCTTAAATGCCGGTACTAAGACCAGTATCAGAAATCGAGCTCCACTTGGACAAGATTTTCGTCGGATTTGGTGCCTTCAATGCACCGTCCTGCCCGATTTGATTGATGGCGTGTATAATAAGATGCCTAAGTTAGGGAAAATTGTATTCTGCATTTCTTCAAGATTTACGAGTGAAACCATGACAGCAGAACGAGAGATTGACGATTTTGTAAGAGAATTCGAGCAAGAGGGTCTGATAAGCTGCTCTAATCGGCCGCCTGCCTTTTCTCCCTGTGAAGAAGCTCACCCAGTACCACCACGGCCGATGCAGACACGGTCTGCCAGGAAAAAGTCCAGAACTAAAGTTTGCTCCAAGCGAAACCAAGACCGGCAGAGGCAAACAGGGAAAACACCAACAAATCATCCTATGGATCCCACCAGTTCAACATAGGTCCCGGCCGGGGGTAGGGAGAACATTGCACCACCGTGGCCACCGTATCTACAACCTGTTCACCCAGGTGCTGCGTTACCCCGTCGAACAAAGAAATTCATGTTAACCACACCCTCGTTGCCACAAGGAGTTCAGCTGATCGGAAGCATGACAGGGAAGATCGAGCGGCTTAAGTACAACGATCACGACACAAATGACCATGGCAAGTTTCCACAGTTTAAACCAGCAGAATACTTGCACCACATCAAGTACCCAGATGATAATGTCACACTACTGGAAGTACAACCATGGGCTGCGGGCCTGGACAAAGCTGGCCTACTCAAGATGCTTGATATTCCCCATTTCGGTCGCGGCATACATGTGACCGTAGTGGCCAAATAGTTGCTAGAGTTAGTGCATGACGGCTATTTATGGATAGGGGACCAGCAAATTCCTATTGACACCGCACTCATCCATAAGATCACAGGTTTACCAATGGCAGGACCTGATCCGGGAACTGAATTTCCGTCCAAACATGAAGATACAAAGCTCGCGCAAACTATGAAAGAGAGGTTTGGCCTGACAAAGGGGAAACGGCGTTATCACACTTCCACGATTCAGGAACAGCCCATTCGCTTTGCAACTGAACTCTTAGCCTGCAAACTCATACGGAAATGCATTCCAACTGAAGTACCTGCTCCGGTTATCCGGATTGCTATGAACTGCGCTGAGGGGTATACTTATAATTGGGCCGCATATCTTGCGAAGGAGTTCCTGGAGGATGCCCACGATGCACAGGAAAAAGGTAGACCTTTTCATTATTCCTGGCTTTTAATACTTATTGCATTAGTTCGGTGGAAAGAACCCAACGAAGCCCAGTTTGTAGAATTAAACCCAGGCATGCCAGGGGCAGCGAGGTATGCCTCCCTATGGATATCCTCAGATAAGGTATCTCAACAGATGACGAACACTGTGTTCATCTTTTATGCCATGAGTATCCACTATGAGATTGTGCGAACACCACGGCTTACCAATGAGGTGTTCTCTAAATACGAGGACGCCGCGAACTTCAGTGCCGATATACATCATGTTTTCATTCAAGCCTGTGCAGATCCACAACATCAATGGTTTAAATTACCATATGTAGTCACCGAACCAGATATCAGGGGTATAGTTCAGCACTGGCCGACTGACTGGCTGAAAGATATAGGAAAAAAACCCTCTATTCCAGTTCCCCCAGCTACCAATATTGGTGCAGGTACCAGTCAGGTGCAGCAGCAAAGCCCATTGGAAGATAGCGAAGACCTAAGTGATTCGCAGCTGGATGGCAACGGCCAAGGTGGAGATGGTGGACAAGACGAACAGGATGAGGATTCGATCAAGACCATATCAGATCCTAACCCATCAACGAAGCGCAAGTCACCAGAAGTAGCAGAGGTAACCAAGCCGCAGTCCCGCAAAAAGTCAAAAGCGTCGAAGGACAAATATATTGAAGAAGAAGCCACTATAACGCTGGATGAGCTGGAGCAAGCTCTAGAATATTCTATGGGAACGCTTACTAAAAAATGGTCAGAGTTTGCGGAACTACATCTTGCTGGGCTCTCAGGTATAGCAAACAGGGTTTCGGAGCTAAAAGAGTTAGCAGCAAAATCAGCAAACAGTACTGCGACAAGTAGCACTACAGCACCCACGTAGCAGGATATTAGGGAATGGCCACCCAGAGATCACCAAGGCCAGGTATCAAGCGCAGCTCTGATACTTCCTGATACAGATTCTCGGCCCCAGATGAGTATAACCGTAGGGCTCGATTATACAAAGATGTCCATGTCAGAATTGCACCTTTGCCAGCTCGCTATTACAAAGGAGATCCATGCACGAGACCAATTGTCCCAACTCCAATTGGAAGACACCATCAAACAAAACAAAATATTCGCAGCACGCCTAGAAGAAGTAGCACAACAGAAGAAAGAGGCTGAACATAAAACAACTACGATGATGCGAGCACTAGACGAGGAATGTCGGAGTCTTTCTGACTCCGGAATATAGGGAGAAGAGGAACCAGAGCAGAGAATCGCTAAACTGAGAGACTATGCCCAGTAGTCTCGCAGCGAGATTGAAAGGATGAAGACAGAACACCAGCACCAGATCACAGAACTTCAACTGCACATCCCTCCCGAGACTCCACCAGAGGTTCAAGAACAGTGCCATAGGGACATCAAGGCTTCAGCAGCAAAGATATTAGATAATGTGGCCAGCGTCGCAAAACTGATGGAAGACAACATAGAAGCATGGGCGAACCTATAGGACCATCCAGATGTAGGTAAGATCCAGGAAACCATCAAGTTGCACCAGGACGAATTAGATGCAGTCAGAGTAGAAATCAAGACGTTGCCACCTATGCAAAGATGGCTAAAGTGAAGCGCAGCAAGGAACTTCAGCAGGAAATTGAGTCCTGCAGGACGAAGTTAACGCTGCTGGAGAATGCGTTACAGCCCCTGGTTGATGAAGCATTAGAATTAAGCAATACTGTAGAGAGCCAGCTCAAACTTTTGAAGAGCTATGACACTTTTGCGCAGGAACGGGCTGACACAGAATCATCTTCAGTGTTATAGGAATTGGTGGAAAAGGAGAAAGCCACTGATGATATACTACACAACCTCACCAGCCGCTTCCAAACTCTCGCGCAGAAGATTCTCCCACCAGAGCCCTCGCAGAGTGTCCTGGGACGGGCCACTAGTGAGTCTTAGGGGCCTGCTGGGACACGTACCCTAAGGATTATTAGTTTTGGTAACTCCGCGATTGTTTGTAAGCGGAGTTATGGGTCAAAATAGTCTTAGGGGTGTCGGGGTAAGTTAGAACCCCTTTTTGTAATAAACCCATGGTTTAAATCCAGGGTTTAGGGTTTTGGGTGCCCATGGTTCGAAGCCATGGTTTTGTAATAGCGCGATGTATAAACAGGCATTTTTGTAAATAAGAAAAAGTTAGGCTTTTTGATGTAAAGAAAAGAAAGGTGAAGCTAAGGTTGATTATGTAAGGAAAGGTTAAGTCCCAGCTGTGTGCGTGGACGACCTCTGCAGCTTTGTGCGCAGAGGGTTTTGTAAGAAGATTGAGGAAAGATCTGCAGCTGTGTGTGCAGAGGCCTGCTGCTGTGTGCGTGGCTATTACCGACTGAAGGGATCTATAGCTGAGTGCGTAGATCAAATTGTGGTTTTGTAGCAAGTTGAATAAAACATAGTTTGTGGATGTAGCCCCTACACTGGGGGTGAACCACATTATATCTGGTGTTGTGGTTTCTTGTGTTGTTTCTCTTTCCGTTATCTTTTATGCATTAATAACTGTATACATTTGATAACTTAGATCACTGCTAATAACAAGCTTCGCTGTGAATTCCCTGTAGTGGGTTAAGCAAGTCACGGTTGTTTATCTATCTACGAAGTTGTATATAAGTGAATGACAAAGCTGTGTAATTGTTGATTAATAAGTTTATTAAAGGCTAAGGTACAGTAATATCCCTCTCTGCTTGCAGAAACCTGATTCTGCGGCACCCCATTGCTGTTTCGGGTGAGACTACAACCTGCACGCAAGTTGTTGCTGAAAGGGCCAACACAGTGGGTCTTTTGTTGGTGCGACATAAAAGGATTAAACCCGGGTCTGCCCTATTGCCCAACACTGATGTGTCAGCGGGTTCAATGGTGGTACCGTACTGATTCCGTCTAGTTTGTAAGTTGAGCTCTTTAGTCATCATGGCTAGCAGGTGGTGAACAACTATTTCTGTCATGGGAGGTGCCCTCAGAGTGTTGGGATTGGCTTGGGGAGGGGGTGCGGTTGCCACCAATTCTTGTACCGATAGTGGGTTTTGAAGCACCATAGGAGGAGGTCATTGTGGTGCTGGGTTGGGTTGGGCTTGATTTGCAGCATTGGTGGCTTGTTGAAACTCGTTCTGAATGGCCTGCTTAGCTTGAGCCATGAGGGGACACTTGAATATGTAGTGCCCATAAACATCACAGAGTGTGCACAGTTGGTTTGTGCACAATGAGGCATTGCGTCTTGGTGCATTTGATCGTGGGGGGTTTTGAGCTAGCTGATTTGTCACAACATTGTTGGGAGGGTTCGGTTGTTGACTGCCTCCCTGTGGTTGGTTGTTTCCTTGGTTTTAGGGTCGATTATTTGTAGCTTTCCCTTGTTGTTTGTTGGTGGCATGCTGATTGGGATGGTTTTGTTGTGCGAACACTTGTCCCAACGGAGCGGGTGGAGCGGGGGCGAGGGCTTGAACCACTTGCACTGGCGATGCATAGTAGATTTGAGTGGCAGGTGGTGCCACAAATATGAGTATTTTCCCCGCATACTACTATGTAGGCCAAGCCATGGCCTGAGCTTGTTGCGATGGTGTAGGCTGTGTGTAGGAAGTTGTTGCTCCGGATTGGGACATCATTCTAGCGTAGTCCGAAGCTTGGTTTTGGTAAGCAACATTAGCAGTGTTGCTTGGTTTTGATGGAACTATAGGTGGTGTCGATCGATGTTGTGGATGTTGGGAAACTAATCCTATGATTCCATCTGTAGCATGGGATGCCCCCGGTGTGTCGCGGTAAGAGGTGCCTGCACAGGGAGCATCTGGGATGATGATGTATAGGTATCCAGACTGAGCATAGATAAGGTCAAACTGTTTAGTTTTCAGTATGGATTCTTCTTCAAATTGGGGATGTTCGGATGCAACGTCCTTTTCTATGGGTGGGAGCAAGGTATTAAGGAACCAATCCAAGAAGATCCTGTCATCAAGTTGTATTTTACATAGGCTATGGCGTCACTGCCACTCATGGATATGGTCAGTTATATGAGTGGCAGTGTTTTGATGGCAGGATAATAGCATCTCTACCCCCTCATCATATCTGACAGGGAGTTGGAAATACTGTAGGAGCATGAAGGCTAGGGAGTTGAAATCAGGGTACTTGTCTTGTTGTAGCTCAATGTACCATTTGGCCGCAGCACCTACAAGGGTGCGTTGGAATAGCCTCAGCCTGATGGACTCATCTACAATGTTGTTTGAGGAGCACCATAGATGGAATGTCATTATGTGGTTTTAGGGACATTCCCCTGCTTTTCCTTCAAAATTGAGAATGTCTGATGGAAGCTTGGTTGGCATGGGTGGCAAAAAAGCTTGATGGCGAATAGGGTTGTTTGTCAATCGAGCCAAATTAGGAAAGTTAAGATGAGCCATGAAAGGCATATTAGACCCTAGGTTGATGTGAGATGGGGAAGGGATGGTGGTGGGGTTTGCAGGTGCATAATGCATTTACACAATTGGGGCTACTTACGTTGGTACCATTGTGGATGGACCAATGCCCCCAAGTGTTGTGGGGGAGATAGTATGGGTGACGGGGACATTGCCCCCATTTATGACAGTAGGGGCAACGTAAGTGGAAGGTCCACTGCCCCCCTGTGTGGCAGGAGGGGCAGTGTAGGTGGAGGGGCCACTGCCCCCATGTGTTGCAAATGGGATATCTTAGTTGGTCACTATGGGTGGTGGCAGCTGGCTGATGACAGTTTGCATGACTATGCTTGGGCCACCAGCAGGGTTGTTGGTGACAAGTTGTGGTGTGGACATGGGTCCACTTGCTATGTCTATGCCGAAAAATGGATCCGGGTTGGCACTAGCCATGGGGCTTGATGGTGTAGTATGGAGGTCTGGTTCAAACTGATATGGGTCTGAATCTAAATCAGAGGCTGTGTGGCCTTCTGATGGCGTGCAAGGTCATCGAGAATAGGCTCGACGGTGTCGGTTCAATGTTCCAAATGGTGGTGGTTCACCTCTTAGGCGTGAGGAAGAGCATGGGGGATCAATTGTGTTATATGTTTATCAAACTGATGGGAATGATATTTGGACCCCGGTTTCGGTGGCTTCCTATTGGCTATAGGTGGTCACTCGGCCACCAAGACTGCCATAAGACAGCGCTTTGATTTTTCCTTATAGGTGTTTCTACTCAATCGGAGGGGGTCGTTGCCCGTTTCGCTTGGCAATTCCTCTCAACGGCCAGCTACTTTGGGGTTCCCATGGTACTCCTCACAATGAGTTTCTGGGAAGAGCCCAAGTACTTCCCATAGTTGAAGTAGTCAGGGACTTATGTCCTCAAAGATTGCAGATTTGATTAATCTTAGTGTAAATTGATAAATTTTAAGGCTCTCTCAGCGTCATGAACTGAGTTGGGTTGATTACTTGGTATGGTGTATTTGTTTGTCTATCTTTCTGGTATTTGGTAGCTTCAAATGGTTTATGAATTCATCATATTGTGGAAGAGTTCATATCATTATTGTGCATGCAATGAATAATCAGAAATTTGTAAACAAATACGGTTTTTAACCCTGAATGTTTATGGCCTAACTAGATGACTACCTTACACTGATATTCCTCTTAAACCAAGAGAAGGTGTTGGGATCTCAACACAATGGGACTAATCCCATCTGTAGATCCATGGGTCACCTCCCAGATGCAAGGTTGGTCAACAGGGAGGACGCTTAGCGCTGTGAGAAGCCCTCCTTCTCTACCCCCTCTACCTTCCAGGTCATCCGATTTTAATGGTTTAGAACAATGTTCAATAAAGGGCCTAGGACTATATGAGATTGCCCTTCATCGTATCCCAGAATACCCCGAAGGGTGATGATTGGGTAGATGAGGAAGGGTAAGAAAGACTTGATTTTAAGTCAATTTTAGTTAAGCTATGTTCATTAATTAAGCCATTAAAATTTACTTTGAATTTACACTTTGTTTGTTGATGCAATTATAGGAAATTGAAACAGAAACTGAAATTAAACTTTTGTGCTGGACAGAGGCAGCTGAGCCGCACTGACAGTCCTTATTAAACTGAAATTTAACCTCTGTTTGATAGACTGCACATTTCTGATCAAATTTGGCAAGGGGGTCAAAAAAAAATTCAG
Source organism: Pseudotsuga menziesii (assembly GCA_001517045.1). Taxonomy (NCBI): domain Eukaryota; kingdom Viridiplantae; phylum Streptophyta; class Pinopsida; order Pinales; family Pinaceae; genus Pseudotsuga; species Pseudotsuga menziesii. The sequence continues at coordinate 39,445 of LPNX011193774.1, read as the reverse complement.
AAACAGTCGAGGGGGTTGCACAGATTTCATAGACAGTTGCGATCTATTTTTTTGAGTGAATTCACACCTTTCGGGGGATTAAGTGCACCCTGGGCGCACCTGTTAGGCCATTAAGTGCGCCGTCATCCCCTGTTCAGGCCCGATAAGTGCGACCTGCCCTGGATTTGGGGTTTTTCTGATCTTGAGTCAGATTCGATTGACAGTAACTTGTACTGTGGCCAAACTGACTCGGATTTGCCTAGCAGAGGCTTCAGCAACACTAATAACTGGAAATAAACTAGATTTAAACTGGATTTGACATGAAATTTTAAAAACTAGGGCAAAAATTGAAAAACTTGAAATTTTAAAAATATGGACCAGGGATTTTGTGGGATCGACCTGGTATGGTCGCTAGTTCTGTAGCAGGGATTTCTCCTTGCTACAGGGGTAGGAATGGCTCCCCACCCTCCTTTTATAGTTTTTTTGGGGTTTTAGGGTTTTAAGCCCTTGGTCCGGGCTTTAGCCCCTTTTTGGGATTTTAACCCTTTTCACCCTAATTTTAGCTCCTTTTAGGGTTTTAGCCCCTTTTTTGGGGGCTTTAGCTCCTAGGAGAGTATTTTAGGCTCCTTTTTGGGGTTTTTAAGCCCTTTTCTTCATCCTTAAGCATTTTTGAGGGTGTGGGGGTCTAATGGAGGGTCGTGAAGTGGTGTCCTTGGGTGGTGTAGGTCATGGAGAGCTTAGTGAGGGATTTTTTGGGTTAACAGTAGCAGCTCTTCTTAGACGAAGTCAAATTAGGACAAAGAAGATATTTGTTGGTGGCTTAGCGTCTACTGTCACTGAGCATGAGTTGAGAAAATACTTTGAACACTTTTAAACAATCACCGATCTGGTTGTAATGTATGATTCCATTAATTAAAGACCTCAATGATTTGGATTCGTGGTGTACGATTCAAAATATGTTGTGGATAGATTTGTACAATGTCGCTTTCATCAGCTCAATGGAAAGGCAGTATAAGTAATGTAATCAATCCCCAAAGCAGTGATCTCTAGTGGAAGAGGAGGAAATGGGAATGGATTCAATTCAACTCTTATTCCTCCAACGAATGCTCCACAGGGAGGGGTATAGGGATGATTTTAAGGACCCATACTTATTTAAAAGTGTATAAATGCTCGCGAATATTACCAATTCTTAAAACACCAGCTATAAAATGATTGGCGATATTTTTCAAAAAATATTTTAATTTCTAAGGATTTTATATCGTTTATATAATAATTTGGTGATTTTAGGGTGAAAAATTTTTACCCCATCAAAATTGGGCGAAATAGGGATTTAAAAAATGAAAAATGGCGAATCTTTTTTGGGAGAAAAACATGGAAAAATAGCCCTCTGGGCTAAAATTCACCCCTAAAATTATCCCTGGAGGGGTAGGTGGCTATTCTTCCTATGGACCTCCCACTCCCATGGGTGGTGGAGGTAGCTATGGAGGTGGAGGTCCTAACTATGGCACCAACAACTCTGGGACCAGTTATGGAGGAGCTCCAACTCCATTCTATCTCCAGTTAGCTATGGAGGTGGAGGTCCTGTTTCATATGGAGCAGGCAATTGGGAGAATGGAGGATATGGTAATACTAGCAATGCTACTCCTACAGGTTCAGGAAATTGGGGGAATGGAGGATGGGGTAATACTAATAATGCTACTTTTACAGGTTCAAACATGTGGGGTATTCCATCCATGGCTTATGAAAAAACAAACCCAACTAGCTCTGTTGAATATGGGAGTGGAGGAATAAATCCTCCTTATGGCACAATTGGAGCTCAAATTCAGAATGGCCCATCAAATGGTAGCAGTGGTGGTTATACAAGTGGTTATGGAAGCTCTGAAATTGATAATGCAACACAGAAGAATTATGGGTATGGTATGGGGGACATATATTTTAGCTCAGCAAGTGGAGGATATGGAGATGCATACAGAGACATTCATGGTAGCTATGGTAGTGGGGACTCCTCCTCCTCTCGAAGGTGTCGATACTTTGAAAATATTTTTTTTTTCGAAAGTGGATGGATGGTAGTTATTACACATTTTTTCTTGCTTTTGTCTGTATATACCATAATTTTGGTCTGGCTTACTTTTGTATATATACCATATCAAGGATATGTAACATAATTTTTTTTTAGTTGAGAAGGTAGTGATGACTATGTATCAATATTTAGTTTGGATGCGGACGATCTATTGGTTAGTTTGGACCTTTGAAATCTTTGATCCATGGTAAATTTTGGTTGGGCTTTGATATAAAAGTAAGTTCAAGGCCCGGACTTTTAGTGTGAAAAAAACCATTTTTTACAACATTGGTAATTTTTTTTTTACTTTTTTTGAAATGAAATATTAATTTTGTGTTCATATATATTTTAACTCCATTGACTTTTTTGAGATTGCTTTTGAGTTGGTTTGAAAACTCTAACAATTTTATGTATTTGTGTAATATAGAGAGTTACATTATATTTATATTTATTATTATTTTTGTTTGTAGTGCATTATTATTGGGTAGTGAATATAAATTACAAACTTAAAAGTGATACAAATTACAAATTTATATGTTTGTACGTAATATTTCTATTTATCTATCAAATTACCCATTTTTTAACAAATTACCCATTGTCACCCATTTTTCAACATTACGCAAGAGTTTCATTTTTTTGTAAAATTAGATTATTGGGAGTAATTGGAAGACTAGGCATCCCAAAATCTTGAACTCCCAACCCCTTGGCTCTTCCTCTCCTTTTTCTTTTCTTAATAGATTTCTAGTTCATGGTTCCTTTGTCATTTGTCTTGTTTTCTTTCAATATTTTATTTTTTAATTAGTGTGTACTTTTATTGGAAAAACATGTTGGTCATGATATGCAGAAAATTAAAAAAGTGTAACATCCTATACTTTTATTGGCAGAACATGGTGGTCATGATATGCAGAAAATTAAACAAGTGTAACATCCTTTGACCATGCCTTCAAATTAATAGGTCTATCTTTTCCAAGTGTTTATCATTTGCAATCATTTGTTAAAGTTCATTTGATGATTGTTTGAATGCTGGTTTCGTATCACACCCTCACATTAGGATGTTTTTGGTCTCCAAAAGATTATTCATGGGGCGTATGGAAGAACATGGATCCATTTGTCTCCTCACATCCACAACTTCATTAATTATGAATGATGCTTGCTTATTGTCTGCCCCATTCAAGTTGTTGGTCTTCCCCTATTTCATTGTTACCATAGATGTTATTCCTATCCATTTGTGAGATTTGATGAGGTATGGTAGGCCTTATTACCTTTAACCAAGTTTTATTTGTTCTATTTCCTATATAAATCCACATCTCTATCCCAGAAACATGGGCTTCCAAACATCACTTCACAAGCATATAATGTTAACTTTTTTGAGTCCAAATTTGGTTAGTAGTATCAAAAAATTTACTTGTAGTTATTAATTGAAACACACTGAACTCTAACAAATTCACACATAGCACATGAAATCACCACACCATTTGACACATTTATTTACCCTAGACACCCTAATCCTCGAGGAAAACCAACAATATATTTCTGTTTTATTGCAAATTTGTTAAACAACACTTACAACTCTAGAATTTTGGATATGACACACTAATTTGGGTCAATACAAAACTATTGACTCACCCATGCTGCAATTGTGCCTAAGCCCTTAGTAATGTAGACAAACCTTGGCTTGAGTGACTCCCTCACTCCAAATCCCTTCAGAGAATTCCTCTCTTATGTTTGATCACTCACTATCAATGATCTCACACACACTAATAATGACTATGATGATATCCTCCTCTCACTTATGATGAATTTTATAGCATTACAATGTGTAAATACCATGGGCCCTCTTTTTACATAAAGTAACAAAAGTACGTTCACTTTAATAGTGAAACTCCTAAGTCTAAGAGTCTACTAGATAAATCCCGCGTGCCACACACTTAGCCTATGCAGAAGTACCTATCCAATGCTACAAAAATCAACATATAATGGTGTAACTTCACATCTACTTCATTAGCATAGTCAATAATAAGGGAAAACTTGATCTTGCATCTCCTAGCGATTATCATAATAGATTTCTCTTAAATACAACCCAATGAAATGTATGTAGTAGATCATGAGTTTCTAAACCAAGCTCATTTAATAGGGATTCAAAAGTCATATTACATAGAGAGTAATTTCCAAACAAATCATTTACCTCTCAATCATTCACTTGAACTTTAATTTGGAATAGTGCATTTCCATCTCCATTTTCCCTTGTTTGTTGCAATGTGGCGTAGGTCATGGCTTCATCCCTAGGATAGGTGCTTTGGACTACAATTTATTTTGTCTTGGTAGCTACATTTTCTCCCTATCTATATGTATGCCACCTTTGATATAGCTCTAGATTAAGTTTCTAAAACTTAACATCCATGTAACACTTATCATCCATGTGCCCATCCACGTCACAATGTTTACATCATAGTCCCATAAGACCATACTCCATTTCATTTTTTTATTATATATTTTGTTTATAAATGAATTATAATGCACCTTTATTTCATAGTGAATGCAATAATGTATACATAGTTTCTTATTGATATTAGAATAATGTCCATAACTCTAAAAAATGGAAATATGTGGAGTAACCCGAGAAAATGGTAAAATATGTGGGTTGTATATTGTTCTTTGAGATCAGTTTCAAGGTATTGTCGCATAGTCCAATAATAATTATTTTTTTATAGCTACGTAGTAGTAATTAAACCATCTACTTAATCAAGTTGTTCTTAATTTTTGGTTGATGTTGATTGCATTTATTTACTAGCAATGAGAAAGCTCTAAAAAAACACATATAAGGTTTTGTATTGGTCTGTGTGTTAAAAAACCTTTATTTCATTTTATATTCATTATGTATTGACATATTTACAAAGTTTTGTTATCTAATTATACTAGACACTTATGAAACCATCAGAGTACAGTTTTTTCTTAGATATATAATTTATATAATAACAATATATAAATCACATTCAAAGTTACCAATATGCAAAATCTATGTAGGAAATTATTAAATGATATGCTTTCATATCAACAATTTTTTTTCCAGGAAATTATAAGGTTATGGAAACCGTTGACAACAAAACATACAAAAAGGGAGCCATAGTCCAAATACAACCAAAACCCTCTTAGTAGGGAGATTGAAAATATAACTATGTTTAAGACCAACCATATATACTCCAACAAATTGAAAACTAAGAAACTACATTTGAAAAACATAGAACTCTTAACGATAAAATGGAACCTAGTTTATGAATTGAATGCTAGGAGTATGAATATTTGGTGTTGAATAGATTGAATTACTTGGTGAACCAAATAATCCTTGTGTCGTACTCCCTTTCTCCATGCACTACACTTGGACTTGAAGAGAAGCCACTTTTTCTTCTTATACTGCTACTTTCAAGGTCATCTCGACATTCTATTACCAATCCATCTCAATTTCCACTTTTTCTTCTAAGACTACTACTTTCAAGGTCATATCAACATTCTATTCCCAAACTATCTCAATTTCCAATTCCATAGACACCCCTTTTCCTTCTTGTATTTTCCTCTTGTACTTGAGTGGAGTCTGCATGCACCTTGCTTGCATCCACTTCTTGAGAATCTCGACAAGGATAAATTTTCATACAAAATACAGAGTGAGATAAATGTTGATAATTAGCTTCCACATTGCATAGCCCATGGATCCAACAACAATATACCTCTGATCTCCCTCAACATTGAGCCATGATGATATTGATATATGATTTCATAGAATTGGCAAAGAGACAAAGGGGATTTTTGAGTGTGGATTCGAGTGCACATGATAGCCTACAAAACAACCTTCTTTCCCATATAACTACCATCTCCAACCCTTGACATATTGAAATATGATACTCTCTTCATAATTAAAACAAAAGTGCAATCCCTTAAGATAATAATTCGAAGTGGAATGACAAGGGGGATTCCCATTCAAGCATAAGAGAATAAAGGCTATACAATCAATGTATACTTTGAATTAAACGATCTGCTTGCATGGATGAGATGTGGATCTTGTGCGATGTGCTTCCTGTCATCCTACCATCCAAACAACATTCACCCTAAGATCCTTTGCATGTCCCTTTTCCCATTTCATTAACTCTAACATCGATGATAAGGGTTAAGGAATTGGGGCCCAAAAATCCCCCTCCCTATCCAAGTTCATAATACCTTCCTCCATGGTTGAGGTATGGTTGGAAAACCTATCAACCTATTCATTTATCACTTGAAGGATATGTCGAAAAATAACCTTAAACATCCAATCTATGAGAGCCTTGAATGTAAACAATCAAAATTTGAATGCAAGTAACGATGGGAGGATTTGGAGATAGTTTCGAGACCAAAAAGGAAGTCTACATGTTGTATATGGTAACATCGAGAAACATAAGGAAATATTTGTGGCATGATATTTCTCACAGAAAGAAGACATAGACTACGAGGAGACATTTGCACCTGTATCAAGGTGCAATTCCATTAGATCTATACTAGCATTGGATCTAGTAATGAAATGGAAGATACATGAGATGGACGCCAAGAAAATTTTCTTGAATGGTATAGTCAAAGAGGAAATGCATGTAGAAAAATCATTGGGATTCGATACACATGAAAAGAAGAATCATGTGTGCAAATTGAAGAAGGCCTTGTGTGGGTTGAAACAGGAACCCAAGACATGGTATGGCAGGATGGATAGCTTCCTGATGAGCATAGGATTTTTTAAGAGTAAAGAAAATTCAAACTTATACTTCAAGGTTGAAGTCTTAAGATCCACTGATGCTCCTACTATATGTCAATGACATAATCCTGACTGAAGAGGATGGACTCATTTTAGATGCAAAGAGGAAACTTTCCACTGAGTTTGAGATAAAATACCAAGGAGGATGCACTAATTCTTAGGCATGGAGGTGTGGCAGAATGCAGATGGAATCTTCCTTGGTAAAGGAAAGTATGTAGTGGGGATTATGAAAATATTCAAAATGCTAGACAGCAAGGATATAGCCACACCTGTGGCATCGAAATTGAAGCTTATGGGTGATTGTTATAGCTGATTTTACCACACATGGTTGATAACATATTTATGGCCTTCCTTGTCCCTCTGCAGACTCTTCAGACCCCATGGTCTGATATTATACTTTGATGTTTCCAATTTCATCCCTAAAAACACCTGTTTATTGTTGTATGTGACTTTTGAACTCAAACCCGCGTACATTTGGATGTGTGCATAAATCCAAATATTTTTGGATTTTTCCTTCATGTGTGTCTGAACCACTTGACTCTTGGCCTTCCATATGCCTCAATATTGCTCGTATTTGAACCTCCATTACCCCTTTGGAGTGCTATATAAGGAACCCCTTGGATACATTGAAGGGGATGAATTGAAGAGCAATGAAACTATAGTCCATTGTTGTCGTAGCTTGCATATACTTGAGTCTGCATCCCTTTGTCCCTTTGGAGAACTTTTTGTTATTCCCAAGCTTACCTTTGCTTGTGAGCTTGCTATTGAGAGATGGAGGATTGAGGTGTTGGAGGACTCATTTTCTCCAGTTCGCAGACGTGCCGACAGAGGTTGTCAGTTGTGTAATATCTGATTTGATTAATAGAACTATCTTTTCCTGTCCAATAATGTGCATTTGAATGAATATTGAATCCATGGATATGTTTAATTGCTTATACATTGTTGATTATATATGCTAGAGTAGATCTAGCACCATATTATATAGCATGCTTGTCTTGTTTGTTGTTGTTGAGATCAAATTGCTAACGCAAGTGGGATTGGAAAAAGCTCAACGGGGATCTACTTCAACCGTCTGGAATAAGGTATGATTCGAGACCCTTTAGCATTAGATGTTTGGTTTCTCTTGCATATTGGGAATGGATTGATTTCTCGTCTCTAGATGTCTGTTGTAGTACACCCCAAGCCATAGGAAGTTTCTCTCCGTAACAGAATTGGCGACCATACTGGGGAGGTTCCTAGTTGTTTCTCCTTGGGGGTTTGGTATTTAATGTACTTGAATTGCTCTGATTTCTCTATTTCTACGTCGGGTTTGGGGGCATGTTTTCCCAGTAGGGTCTTGAAGGAGTAAATTTGGTCTCAGCTTCTCTATTTTCCTTATTTTTATTCCTTTTTCTTCTTGTACGCGGGTTTAGCTTTCACAGTCACGTATACACGCGGGTTTTCCTTGAACAGTCGTGTATGTACACTAGTTTAATGAGAATACTCGCGTATGCCCTGATTTTGAGCCTTATTGGGAGGATTAAGTGTTGCTGGGTGATTTTGGATGATTGCTGAGTCTTCTTGGATGCTTCTGGAGTTTATCTAAACCCTCTGTTTCTGACAAGAGACTTTTTTTAGTTTGATTTTTATAAATGTTCTTATCATTCATTTTCTACTTTTTGTTTTGAGATTAGTGCATTAGGTCTCTTTTAACTTGGTGCTTTGCTTGGCTGTTGTTTGTGAGTGGTTGTAGAGTCATCTTTTCTGCTTTATATCTCATTTAATTCAAAAATTCAAAAATATTTTTCTTTTTGCATAGTTTTGCATTGCTTTCATTTTGCATTGGAATGGTACTTGCATTAGGTTTGCTTAGTGAATTTTAGTCATATTTTCATATAGGAATGATTGCACTTACATTTGAAGAAAATATTTTGCACTTCACATAGTAGCATACCCTATTTTTAATTCTACACAGTGCATTTGCATTGATTGTTAGGTGTGCATTTTAATTCATGTTGTGTCATAGCACCATAAGTTGCACAACCATTACCCTTTGAGTAATAATAGACAAATAAAATCAATGCTTAATAAAATGAATTACACTTTTTTGTTTTCTAGGGTGCATCAACAAGATTAGGTTTTAGGGTCTTGGAATAGTTCATTGTAAGTTAATTCTACAAGACCACTAAACAAAACAATTAGGTGTCTATCCAGGTGAGAGTGTGAAACCCTTGGTATAATTAGTGTTTCTCAGGACACTCCTCTTACACGGGAGTTAAGCACGAGGCATTGCACACAATTGTAATTGGAATGATCGCTGGTCACTTTCTGTGAGCACCGGAGATATTTCCAGGATTGTATTCATATCTAGGGGCCTTTAAGGTATTGACTGGTGCACCCATGGGGTACCAGTTGTGCTTTCAAGCTTCAAGCTTTCTACCTTTCCCATACGGTCAATCCCGCCTGTGACTATCTGCTTGAGCATTGGTTATATTGAGGTGACCTTAGTTGCCTTACCTAGGTTATCAAGGGGGTATTTGCATAGGTTATTATGCAGGTGTCCTGGGCAGGTAGGGGTCAGACACCACATTCCATATATGCATTGAAGCTGAGGGCCACTATAAATAGTTACAAACCTCTGCTTGTTGTGTATGGGAGTCTCAAGCCTCTCCTAGGCGAGACATACCTGCTTCATTTGGGAGCTCACTTATCCTACCCTTGGTTTTCTTGTTGTTTGGATTTATATTTTCTTAGGTGTATACTCTGTGCATACTAGTTTGCTTAGGGTCGCGTAGATAGATCAAATATTTTATTTTTGTTGAGTCATTGTGGATCTAGGTGCGGCTCCCCGTCCCTCTCATCGTTTAGCAGGTCTTCCGCCTTCTACGTCTCCTCCTCCCTTGGGAGAAAGAGCCAAATAGTCTAGGTAGACTAGTCATCACTTTGATTCACAAAGATATCTCACCATGAGTCGTCATGAGCCTAAGGTCCCAGAGCTTCCACCTTCCCCGCCTCCAGCGGTGGAAGTTTAACCTTCAAGAACATATGGAACTCTGCCTGAGTTTGGTCCTAATGGGGCTGGATTGTCACAAGATGATTTATCACAGTTTCCTGATTACATTAGCTTTGACCCCCGGTATTGGTTATACTATTCAAGTGAAGAGACTCTCCATGAACCCACCATCACTAGCCACATTAGATATGGCATGCCTGATATTCCCTATCCCGGTCCGGTACCTCATGTCAAATCGGTTGGTGACCCTAGTACTACTCCTAGGGGCACTTCCATTCCTTCCCATGCAGAGAGGTTTGGTAATAGTAGTCACATTGTGCCATCCACTCCAGTAGTGGAAATTCCTTCACACACACAGCCTAGACCTAGCACTAGTGTTCCTCTTTAGAGACCTCAACTGAGACATGTGAATATTGGGGCTACAATATATATTACTTCACATATTCCATTGTCTTCTTAACCTGTTCCTTCAAATTCCTTTTTGACAGATCCTCTTCCTAACTCTAGTGGTCCTTTGGGCTGGAGTTCGAACGCAAGCCATTTTTGTCCTACGATTGCTAACACTGTAGTATCACAAATCCAAGTGCCTCCTTCTATGTCAGTAGGTCATGTACCTATTTCTGGATCGTCTCATGGAATACCTCATGGATCGTCTCATGGTCCAGCTCATGGAGCTTCCCATATATCTACCTATGGACAATCTTATGGAATATCTCACGGGACATCTTATGGATCATCCTATGGACCATCTCATGGTCCAGCCTATGGAGGTTCCATGGATCTTCTTATGGATTGCAGTATGGAAAAATATCTCAACTGTATGGGTACAGGTATCAAAAACCCTCTTAATCTTCTAACTATGGCTTTGTAGAACCTCATAATCAAGGTACTTCGCATTACAATGCTTTCATGCAGCCCTTCATGGGTCATATTAGAGGAGGTTATTATCCCACTGGCCAAGGACATGGTGTGTATAGCAGTCAACCTTATATGAATCAGTCCTATCCGAGAGTGTGACATTGACTGGCTCATCCTAGGATCCCTTTCCTTGTGACCTTGAACCTACTTGATTTGTTGAGATTGAAAAATGATCCTATGTCTCATAATCCGACATGGCTGACAGTCCCTACCAAGCTTCCTTCAGACATTCTGAAGTTCGAAGGTAAGGATGGTGAAGATCCTAATGAGCATGTCACAACCTTCCACCTCTGGTGCTCTTATAATTCCTTACACAATGACTCCATCCGTTTGAGGCTATTTCAGCGCACCCTCATGGGTCCTGTGGCAAAATGGTATATAGAGTTACTGGGGGGACCTATACTATGTTTGATGACCTTGCCATGACTTTTCTTAATCATTTCTAGCTACTCGTATGTTACAATGTCAGTACCGAACTCTTCTCGACCTTCCGGCAAGACAAAGCCACGCATATTTTGGATCATATTCAAGAGTGGCATAGTAAAAAATGATTAATTAAATCCTTTATACCACCATAGTTTCTTCTAGAGTGGTTCCTCGAGTCATTGTTACCTTATATCGCGAAGGATTTTACCACATCCGGAGTTCAAAATGAGCACCAAGCTATTTTTAGGGCTCAAGATTTGGATTTGATCTATGCTCAATACGAACTCTTGTATGAGATTATCCTGAATGCTTCGAGATCCAATTTTGACCCCAAGATTAAACATGGGCCACATGCCGATGGAATTGTTGGCTCCACAAGTACCAAACCTGTAGACTCGGTTACAAAACAAGTGAGCCAGTTATCGCTTAACCAACCTACGTTGGGACAAGCCATGGCTTCGTCTCAACCTACCTAATCGATGAGTGTAATTTCAATGAAAATGTCGAACCCAAAAGGAAACCAACAACCTAGAAGGAATAAAAAGAAATGAAAAAATAATTGTAAGGGTGGGAATAAAAATGCAAATGGTAATAATAATGACAAGAACACAACAATGTTGTATGGGACAAGCAGCCTAAGCATAACGTGAAGTTTCCTTGTAATTTGTGTAAAGACAATCACCTCACTCACTTGTGCCCTCATATGGAGGCCACCTCGAATTTCATAGCATAGGGCCCAACTGTGTTTACTAATCATTTACCTAATAATCAAAATATGAACTCGAGGACCGTTGATCTTGGTTGTGCGTTTGGTGGAACTCAAAACCTGTTGGAGGCGGCTAGTGGTCATGGTTTCATCAACATGGTGAGATCTACCAAAGTTATGAAATGTGTGAAATATTATGGTTCATCACAACCAGACCTTGGGAAGGAACCTGATCCACCCGAGAGCTCTTTGTGAATTTAAAATCCTGCGAATAAACCTGAAGTTCCACCTCACTTTCCTAAGGGAGTCTTGAAGCACTCGGGGTATAATCCTAATGCTCGAGCCACCTAGAAATATTCAGTTGTCGAGGATTGGGCCAGACTCCTTGTGCGATGTTTGCATTAGAAGTGCTTCAGACTTGTCCTTCACAGAGAAATGCCTTGTTGTCTTCTCTTGGGATTAGTGATGATAGCTCTTCTTCCATGATCAAAATTGAAACTCGTGGAATCCAACCTCACTTGCCTTACTACATGTCTCTTTTGATTCATGTAGAGTGTCTCAACAACACCATCATGTGTACTGTTATTGATGAAGGCACTACCGCTTCCATGATGTCTTTGTCGTGTTGGAATGGTTTAGGTTCTCCCACGTTGTCTCAATCTTCAAACATGTTGACTACTTTTGATGGAAGGTCGTTTCGGCCACATAGTATACTTCCTTCTCTAGAGGTCCAATTGGGATGGAATACTGTTGCGATCGAAGTCGAGGTGGCTGATGTGCCCCTTGACTACAAGCTTTTGCTGGGTAGGAATTGGATGTACAATATGCAAGATATAGCCTCTTCCCTATTTCAAGTGGTTTTCTTTCCATTTAATGGGAAGATCATTACTATTGATAAAAATTATTTCTAGAATCCGAGTGTAAATGCATCATCGGGAGATTCTATCCTGATTATCAATCATTCTCAGCTAGCAACTAAGAATGTGGGTGTAGATATGTATCCTTCTCTCATGGGAACCTTCAGTTGTTCTACGCCTGTTCTTATGGTTGGGTCTATTCTTGGTGGGGCTTCATCCTCATCGAATTCAGTATCCTTTTGCACTACTCATATGGAATATCCTTGGATTCTTCCTTTATTGAGTACTTCGAGTATGCCTATCAAGATAGACCTGCCGTATCCTGCAACAATGGTGGCATATCAAGCAAATCTTGATCATGTTGTAGAGCCTAGTCCTTCCTCTTCGCAGACGGAGGAGGAGGACCCTTATGTGCTTCCTGCATGGGAAGTAGAGTCATCTCACTCTCATGACTTCCTTGATGATGTTTTTCCCTTATATGAAGCTATTCTTGAGGCCATGTCTAGGATTGAACAATCTTGGGAAGAGTTGCACCATAGATCATATTTCCTTCCTAATGTTGATTATTTAGAGTGTGATGAATTTAGGGAAATTCTAAGCGAGAAAATTGGTAGCCCCGTGGTCCCATTAAGCTCTCATGGTCAGATGGCTGAAGGGAACATGGCTAACCTATCACCAACGAATCCTATCACCATTTCTCATGATCCTGGTAAGGTTGAGAACGTCTACATTGGGGCATATTGTTCCCTGATGAGATTAAAGAGTATAATGTTTTGTTTAAGGAGTTTCATGATATTTTCGCTTGGTCATACGAAGAAATTCCAAGTATAGACCCTCATATTGTCAAACACAAAATCAAGATGTATCCAGATGCAAATTCGGTTCGACAACGTTTGCATGCCGTGAGTCCTAGGAAAGCACCCACCATTAAAGCTGAGATAGAGAAACTACTCAAAGCTGGTTTTATCTATCCCATTGTCTTGATGTAGTGGGTTTCAAATATTTTCTGGTGGATAAGAAGCAGGGATAGATTTGAATATGCATTGATTTCCGTGATTTAAATCGAGCCCGTCCTAAAGATAATTTCCCTACACCATTTGTTGATCAAATTTTGGATGAGTGTGCAAGGAATGAGGTATTTTCTTTTATGGATGGATTTTCTGGATATAATCAAATACAAATTAAACTTGAGGATCAACACAAGACCACATTTATTTGTCCTTGGGGAACTTTTGCATATCAAAAGATTCCCTTCAGCCTTAATAATGCCGAAGCTATGTTTCAGCGGGCCATGACCTTAATATTTCTTGATCTTAAAACAATTATTGAATTATATTTGGATGATCTCGTTGCTCACTCTCATTTGAGAGTGCGTCATCCTTACCATTTGCGATTAGTGTTCAAAAGATGTCGTCATTATCAAGTTCCTTTAAATCCTCATAAGTGCATCTTTTACGTGAAAGTTGGTCATTTACTAGGATTCATCATATCCAAGGAGGGTATCAGAGTCAATCCCTTGAAGGTTGAGGAAATACTTCAATTGTCTCCCCTGTGTAACATTTGACACCTTCAATGTTTACAAGGTATGGTGAACTTCTTGCGAAGTTTCGTGGTCAATTTTTCCAACTTGATTAAAGGCTTCATGCATTTGTTGAAGAAGGACACCCATTTTTACTGGGATGAGTGATCCCAGGAGTCTTTCGATGCTCTTAAGAAATCCTTAGCAACGGCCCCCATGCTTAGGCCACTAGACTATAGCTGTGATTTCTTGATTTATGTGATCGCATCTCAGGAGATGACTGGTATGGTTTTGGTTCAAGAGGATGAGGATCTCCATGAGCATGTCATATATTATTTGAGCCAAAACCTTATTGATGCAGAACTTGGTTATTCTCATGTGGAGAAGCTAGCCTTAGCCACCATTCATGCAGTTCAACATTTGAGACATTACATTCTCCTTCACTAAACTTTGGTCGTACTCACATCAATCCATTTTAGTTCGTCCTCAATAGAAGGATGATTAGGGGAAAATATAATAAATGGATTGTGATTTTGCAAGAGTTTGATCTTGAATTCATTTCAGTGAAATCAAAGAAATCATTAATCTTTGCTGAGCTCATATCACATTTCCCAAATTTGGAGGAAGAGGAGGTTTATGTGGATTCTTTTGTCGATGAGCATATATTCCTTATCTCAATTGTGGAACCTTGGTACAGGGGTATTATCGTGTATTTGAAAATATTGAAGGTCCCTACTCACCTCTCACGGGATGAGCGACGACAACTACGTCACGTAGCGAAGAACTACCTCATAGTGGATGATACTTCGTACCGCTATGGGATGGATTCCATTTTACGTCATTGTTTAACTCATGATGAGGATAAGGTCATGCTTAATGATTTCCACGGAGGGGCATTTGGTGGTCATTTATCTGGGATTTCTACAGCCTAAAAAATCTTAATAGTGGGATATTTTTGGTCGTCCATATTTAAGGATTGCGTTAATGCGGTAAATAAGTGCCACCCTTTCCAGGTGTTTGCATGTAATATGCGCTCGCATCCCACCCCTTTGCATCCTATTAGCACTGTCGGTCCCTTCACCATGTGGGGGCTTGATTTTATGGATTGCAACCCAGCTTTGGCTAGGGGGCACCATCATATTATTGTGGATGTCGATTACTTCATGAAATGGGAAGAGGCTATGCCCACAGTTAAAGTTGATAGTGAGACGACCATGCATTTCGTATTTAACCAGATTATCACCTAGTTTGGTATTTCAAGAGAGCTCGTCACTAACCATGGCAGGAACTTTCAAAACAAAATAATGGAAGAGTTGGATTCCAAGCTAGGATATAGCACTCCTCTTCTTATTACCCTCAAGTGAATGGATAGGTTGAAGCAGTGAACAAGTCACTTAAGTCCATTCTCTAGTGAACCATTGCACAGAGAAAGAATAATTGGCATATCATGTTGTATCTTGATTTGTGAGCCTATAGAACCACAGTCAAGACTACCACCGATTTTTCTCCCTATCAGCTTGTGCATGGGGTGGATTCAGTATTACTGGTTGAATGAAAAATCCCTTCTTTGAAGCTAGCTGTGGAGATTTTACCATAGAATTCTGCATTGGAAGAGCATTTGGTCCACTTATAGCATCTTGATGAGAAATGCTGAGATGCCTTAGTGGCTCTAGAGGTTAACAAGCATTGCATTAAGTTCTAGTATGATAAGTCTGTCCATCCTAGGAGGTTTAGTGAAGGTGACTTGGTCATTTTTTGGGATCAAGCAAAGGAATCCTTGGGGTCAGGAAAGTTTAATTCCATGTTGCATGGTCCTTACGTGGTTAAGCGTGTTTTAGAGAAAGGCACATATACGCTGGTTTATTATGAAGGGACAGCCTTGGTAGAGCCTAGAAATGGGATCTATATCAAAAAATACTATGCATGATCTTCAGCCAAGGCTAATTTGTGTATATTATTGTATAGTTTTGCATTGCATAGTTAGGTTTTCTTATGGTGATCGGGTTTTTTTATTAGCTTTTTTTTTTTTATGGAAGATGTCGATGGAGTCTTTGGTTTACATAGGATTCGCTGATGGTGCCAGCTGCCACATTTAAAACTCAGCTTCAGATACTTGGGTGATCTATTCTCCTACAGGTCAAGTATTGTCTTCAAGAGGCGTATGTTTACGGCCTTCGTCAAACAATGTTGTTGAATATAGTGTCGTTATTGAGTTATTACGTGATGCAATTTTGCATGGTGTTCATTCTCTTGAGGTACGTTTTGATTCCTATTCAGTGGTTTCACAACTTAATGGCTTGTATCATATTAGGGATCCGACATTATTACAAAGATTCTTACATGTTAGATTGCTAGAACAACAATTTGAGAGTATAACATACATTCATGTTCCAATCAATTTTAATCAAGTTTCTGATTCATATGCTAACTATGTGTAAGATTGGCATTTGTTTCACAGACCACAAGCATATCACAAACACATTTTACACATGTAAATAGAATAATAATCGATCATCATAAATATTTTTAATTAAGTTCAAAAAAGGTGACGTCATAATACATAAGTGTCATATACAAAATTGGGGTTTTCGAGCCACCAATATATACTACACGGTCATACAAAAAATATACACCCATGTCTCTAAGCCTGAGGTGGAGGAGGGTGCTGATCATGGTATCCCACTACGACTCTAGCTAGCCGGTGAAACAATCGAACCCATGCTCATGGTACTCCAACCACTTGGCGCTGCATGGTCTCAGGAAGTCCTCGACTTGTGCCATGGGTACTCTCTAAGTCAATCGAACAAAGTTCGTGTGAATGCTCTGGAGCATCTGCTCTGCATCCGCACCCATGATCTCATCCCATATTCCCCTCTGTCAATGATGAGGAAAGCCATATGGCCATTGTGGTCCTACATCTGCATATACATGATAGATTATCACTATGTTTCGTCACACCAAAAACATGTTTTTTGATTTCATATATCAAAAAACACAAAAAAAAAATTCAAAAATTAAAAGTGGGTTTGGGATTCATTACCTGTGTCTCCATAAGCCACTCCTAGTGGTAGGGGCATGTCTGGATCACCGCAAAATTAAATCCTTGCATAGGGATAGTCATCTATGGCGATGAGCTGTCTCTGCCACCATGGAAAGAACTCTGCTAGGTAAGGGTTAGCCACCCTTCCACCTCCTAGTTTGCGCATGACATTAGCCCAGCATCACTGAGCAGGATCCTGGACTCTATGTGGAGTAATGTCTACTCTAGGTCTTAGCCCTAGCACTCACTCAAAGAAGAATGTGCTTAGTATGCTGCCAAACCCGAAGTTCTGCACCCTACCCATATTGCAGTCACTAAGTCGTTGTTTCATGTTGCTCAGCAGCATAGTACTACAGTCATATATTGTAGGCCACATACAATCTACTGCATAGAACATCATTGGTCATGAGGCCTGGTAAAGTGACGCCAAACCTGCAATCCTACCCAAGGCTAAAAGTATGGATTTCAACCCCAGAATATTAATCGAGTTTGTCGATATTTGACTCCCAACCTTCTCTGTATCGGGAAGGAAGTACAAAACTATGTACTCATCTATGGTCAGCCCGCCTCCTGGACCACAAGATCGGAGGTTCACCACCTCCCCTCATCGGGACAAACTTGTGATGAAATATATGTCGTCAACCTTAATGTTGAGTGACATCCCATCTATCTCAAAAGTTTCATACTCTGGATCCCAGTAATATACCAATAGTTGGAGTAGTCTTTGCTTTTCCCTCAAGTTTCCAAGACACCAAAACTTGTATAATACAAAATCCTGTAATGCTTGTTGAGCCAATAGGTTAGCCTGAACAGCTTCCTCAATATCACTATGTTCCCGCTCTCTCCACTCTTGTACCATCCTGCACAAAAAAAATAAAATTGATCATTGTTTCCATCAAAACCTTGTTCACAGTCCTATATGTGACTGTTTGCAAAACAACCACATATGTACATGATTTTTGTGGCATTTTCCACGTATGGCCAGCCCTATAGGCGGAAAAATGCCTAATTTCCACGTGGGACGAAACACCCAAGTTGGGATGGGCCAAAAAATTAAATTGACCATGAAAATTTAAAATTTTTATATGAAAATGAAAGAGAGGGGCAAGGGAATTTACCTGGATCAAACGTGGAGGGATTCTATCAGACGATGAAGTTCTGGATTGAAATGCACTATGGTGGGTAAAAATTCAAAATGGTATGAAAGTTTTTAATTTTTCACTATTTTATAGAAAAGTTTTGAAATTTTTACCCACATTCTATAGTTTTTGACCATTTCTAACCATTTTGGATCGTTTGAACTAATTTGATGTTGTAGGAGCCTGTTTTGATCGTATCTTTGACTCGTTCATGCCTATTTTAGGTATTATGTCTAAACTAGCATATAGGTTAGGTTTTCACATTCGCTTGCATTTTGCATAACCTTATGAACGTTTCATCTTAACCCTACGTATGAACCCATTGTATCTTGTCACAGAACCTTCTTGTTTCTTTTGGAAGTGACATGTTGTTAATGGTAGAGCTTTCCCATACATGGGTACCCTAGTGAGATCCTATTGTGCATTTGGTGCCCATGCTGACATTTCTCCTTCAGGGTGTGGGAGTCCTTTATATAGTACTCCCATGACTTTGAACAAGAGCTTCATATGCCTCTTGAAATTTATGCTGGATTTTCCCCCAAGACTCCCTTGTATATGTCAAGTTGTAATTGCATTATAATGAGTTTTGCTTGCCTTATTGAGCCTTATGTCAGCTTCCCAGTTAGCCTCCCTGAATGAAGGAGAAGGCTTAGTTGGCCTCCTTGACTGAAGGTAGGAAAGGGTGTGCTCATGCTGATGTCATAGTGTGTTCATCTGATGATGATTGAGTCAATAAAACTTAGGATAGTGGTTTAACAAGGTCAAATTGACCAAATTAAGTGTGCATGGTGGGTAAATGTCTCCAACCCCCCCCCTTAATCTATACTCAGGAGAAGTATAAATATAAAGTAAATGAAATGCTAGGGCCTCGACAACTAAGGCCATAGGTCACCCTATACAATAATGTCACTCAAACAATGCTAAAAAATAAATCTAAGTGAGGAAAAGAGGGAAAACCTAGTGGGAAACCCCCCCCCGTCAAACTAAACATTGAAAGTAGTCTAATCACCCTGATGAACTCACCCCAACAATGAACAGAGGTAAGTGAAATTCTTTTCTAAAAATCTATTGGTGAATATGTCTGTAATTTGCTCATCAGTAGGGTAGTATTGCAGAATGATGGTCCTGTCATGCACTAATTCCCTGATATAGTGCATGTGTATCTCTACATGCTTGGTCCTCTTCCTGGTAACTGGATTTGTGGATATATTAATAGCACTTTTATTATCACAAAATAGGATAGTGGACAAAGTACTACCAATATCAAACTATGAAAGAATGCCTTGCAACCAAACATCTTGGATGCAAGCATTCACCGCTCCTCGGTACTCGGCCTCTGCTAAAGACAATGCTATGGCGGCCTGCTTTTTTCTAGACCAGAAAATGGGGCCACCACCAAACATGAAGACAAATCCAGAAGTATAATTCTGATCAATAGAATCACCTGCCCAATCGGAATCTGTGTAACCAACCAGCTCTAGCTCGGAGTTTGCAGCATAGTGAATGTCATAGGTCCTAGTTCCCTGAATATACTGGAGGATCCTCTTGGATACCTTCCAATGAAGATCATGGGTCTGCTACATGTATATTGACATAGAATTCATGGCATAACATAAATCAGGATGAGAATGAGTCAAGTACAACAAGCTACCAATCAACTGTCGATAAATAGTGCAGTCCATAGGAGGTGTGCTTTTTCCTTCTTCAAGGTTGATCCCTGAAAGGAAAGGGAATGGAGCAGCATTACATTCAGCCATTTTAAAATTTAATAATAGGTCTGATATGTATTTGGACTGAGTGACCATTATCCCATCAAAATTTTGCTCAATTTCGAGCCCCAAAAATTGCTTTAAGAGCCCCAAATCGCTTATTTCAAATGCATTGTGGAGAGTAGTTTTGATGACTGAAATAGAAGCAGCTATGCTACTTGTGATCAGTAAGTCATCAAAATATAAAAAAATAATAATTAAATGACCATCATAGTACTGTATATACATATTTGGATCTGATCTACACCTTTGGAATTTTTGCGAGAGAAGGAAGGCATCCATCTTGGAATACCACTCTCTTGGGGCTTGTTTTAACCTATATAGTGACTTCTTTAGTTTTCAAACCAAAGATGGATCAGAAATGTCACCCTTATGCTACTTCATGTATATCTCTTCATGAATATCTCCATGCATAAATGCATACTTAACATCCATATGATGCACTTCCCAGTGCTTAGATGCATAAATTACCAAAACTAGGCGGATGGAGTCCATTTTTGCAACCAGTGCAAAAGTCTCCTGGTAGTCCACACCTTGGACTTGGGAGAAACCTTTTGCTACCATCCTTGCCTTATATTTTCATATTTTTCCATATGCAGAAACCTTATTCCAAAACACTTACTTGGATTGGACCAATTTCCTCCACGGAGGAAGAGAAACTAGTTCCCAAGTAGTGTTTTTCTGAAGAGAATTCATCTCTTCATCCATGGCAGCTTGCCATCTTGGATCATTCTGAGCATGGTAGTAAGAAATAGGATCAGAAATTATCATTAAGTAACAAGTTTTAGAAATAAAATAATCAAGAAAATAGAGTGCAATACCTGCTCTTTGGAAATCAGACCGAGTTCTCCTTGGATCATCCAGATTTCCAATGCTATCACATGCGGAGGAGAGTGTCTGTCGGGACCAAGTTGGGAGATGATTTTGTACTTCAGGTTCTAATTCAGCATATGATTTTTTTTTAACTAATATCATAAATCAGAGAATCCAAATCAGGTTCATCACCCCCAATTCCATCATCCAAATATTCAGTAGAATAGGAAGGAAATTCAGCAGTTTTCTCCTTCACTAGTTCTACCTCCTGAAGAGGCTCATTAAACATGACACTTCTTTCAATGATGATCTGTTTTGTTTTGATATCCAACAGCTTGAAACCTTTTGATTCATTAGGATATCCAATAAACAAACATTCTATGTTTTTTGGTTGCAAAGCCCTCCTTTTATCATGTGGAATTCGGGCCCATGCAGTGGACCCAAACACCCGCAGATTCGACACATCCGGCTTGTGTATAAAGTATGCTTCGAAAGGGGTCTTCTCTTTCAATAATGAGTTTGGCAATCCGTTCTAAATATATGCTACAGAATGCATGGTTTCAGCCCACAAATTTGAAGCCAAATTCTTTGATTCCAACATACAGGTGGTCATCTCCTTGAGAAACCGATTCTTCCTCTCCGCTACACTGTTCTGCTGGGGAGTGTAGGGGACTGAATGCTGGATTTGAATACCACTTTGGGAACATATATGCAGTAACTCATTACTGACATACTCCTTGCCATTATCAGGTCTTAAAATCTTGATATTTTTTCCAGATGCATTCTCAATCAAGGCCTTCAATTCAATGAATTTTTCCAAGACTTCTGACTTCTTTTTGATTAAAAAAACCCATGTGTATATAGAAAAGCCATCAATGAAATTCAAAATGTACCTTGATCCATTGATGGATTTTATAGGCATGGGACTGCTGATATTAGAATGTATTAGTCCCAAGATTCATGATGTTCCTCTTGCCTTCCCCCGATCAAACTTATGCTCAAGGTGCTTTCCAACAACACAGCCCTTGCAAATTCCATTGGTAGCTTTGATAACCGGGAGGCCTTCAACCATAGAATTATTATGTAATTGCTGCAAGTATTTGAAGTTCATGTTATGGAGAGAAATTCCTATGGATTGAGGTACCACAACAGATATATTAACTCCAGAAATCAATCCTTCCTTATATGCAAGAGAAACCAAACATCTAACACTAAAGAATATCGATTCGTACCTTATTTCGAACGGTTGATGTAGATCCCTGTTGAGATTTTCCACTCTTGCTTGTATTAGTAGTTTGCTTCCTCAACATTCAGCAAACAAGAAAATAATGCTATATATAATTTTGTTACACCTACTCTAGCATATATAATCAATAACATATAAGCATTTACAAGCATCCATGGATCAAATACTCATTTAAATACACATTATTGGACAGGAAAAGATATTTATATTGATATAAAACAAATATTACAATAATGAAAACCTCTGTCGGCACATCTGCGAATCGGATAAACTGAGTCCCCCACTTGGGCCTCCACCACTTCAATCCTTCATCTCTCAATAGCAAGCTTACAAGCAAAAGGCAATCTTGGGAAGAACACAAAGTGCTCCAAGGGATAAAGGGATGCAGACTCAAGTAGAAGCTCTGACAACAATGGAGTATAGTTTTCTTGCTCTTCAATTCCCCCCCCTTCAATGTATCCAAAGGGTTCCTTATATAGCTCTTCAATGGGGTAATTGAAGGTCGAATCCGAGCTATCTCAAGGCATATGAAAGGCCAAGAGACAAGTGACTCAGATCCACATCAAGGAAAACTCCAAAATCATTTGGCCTTTTGCACACATCCTGATGTACACAGGTTTAAGGGTCAAATCCACATATATACGTGAGAAAAGGATTAAAATTCATGTATGGAAATTATTGCATGTTTTTAGGGATGATCTTGGAAATATCAACGGTACAAAAATGGTCCATGGGGTCTAAAGAGTCTATAGAGGGATAGGGAATGCCATAAAGGTATGATCCACCATGTGTGGTAAAATCAACTGTAACAGATGCCCCCTAATGTGTGAGGTCAGAGGGGTCATACGATGGCTGAAATGAATTATAAGTCCATCCCAGAAGTGGAGTGATGAAGAACCTAGTGGAAGACCTGTTGGGGCACGTGCCCTAACGGTCCTTAATTTTGGTAACTCTGTGGTTTTTGTGGAAGCTTGTAAGCGGAGTTGCGACTCAAAATAGTCTTAGGGGTGTCGGGGTTGAGTCAAAGCCCTCTTTTTGTAATTGTCCATAATTTTCTGGTGTAAGCCCATGATTTTGTAATAGTGCACTTGTATAAATAGGCACTCATGTAAAGATGTCAAGGGTATCTAATGAAATGAGGATCATATGATGCGAAGAAGTTAGGTCGTCCCAGCTGTGTGCGTGGACGACCTTTGCAGCTATGTGGGAAGAGGGTTTGTGTAAGGAAAGGAACTGCAGCTAAGTGCGCAGCTTAGAGTTGTAAGAAAGGAACTGCAGCTAAGTGCGCAGTTTAGAGTTTGTAAGAAAGGAACTGTAGCTGAGTGCACAGTTAGACTTGAAGGACGAGTCTGCAGCTGAGTGCGTAGATCAGAACTGTTGTTTTGTAAAAATTTGAATAAAAGCGCAGTTCTGTGGACATAGCCCCTACATTGGGGGTGAACCACGTTATATCTTGTGTTGTGGTGGTTCTTTTGTGTTGTTTCTGTTATGTTTTTATGCTTTTGATAAGTAGGTGAATGCTCAAGTAAGATAACTATTAAATATTAACTTCACTGTGAATTCCCAGTTAAGGGTTAAGAAAGAAACGTTCTTTTATCTAATAGCGAAGCTATTTAAGTGAATGTTGAAGCTCTATTTTGTATAAATATTTATTGTTAAGGCTAAAGGTACAGTAATATCCCACTTCTGCTTGCAGAAAACTAATTCTGCGGCACCCCATAGTTGTTTCGGGTGAGACTGCAACCTGTTCGTAGGTTGTTGCCGAAAGGGCCAACACTATGGGTCTTTTTGTTGGTGCGAAGTTAAAGTATAAACCCCAGGTCTACCCTATAGCCCAACAAATTGGTTCTGTTGCCGGTTGAACTCAGTATCTGCTCAAGAGGGATCTATGTCGTACCTAGAGGGCTATGTTTTGGAGGCCCTCAGTAAAAGAAATCGGTGATTGGATTGAAGAGACTTACCTGAAGTTTGCTGAGCAAGAAAATAAGGATCCTCATCACAGCTCAGACGACTTTTTGCAAAGGTACATTTTACTGATATTCATGAAATTTTCTTTGGTAGCATCCACATAGAATTGCACCAGTGGTTATCCAGGTTGACAGAAAGAAAGACCAACTTCAAGGAAGATCAGTTTCTTGATTGGACCCCCGCAAGAATTAACATATTGAAAAGAGTGAACAACGCGATATCATGAGCTGTTGATTTCTGGACAACGTGAACCCTTGAAGCATTTGTGACGGAGTTTGACATCGACACAAGTACCTCTTTTATCGAAGCTGAAAGACAGTTTTTCAAAGGACCAAGGGGTAAGTACCTGAATTCATTTAGTTTGCAAATTAAAATGCTCTTGGCTGAGAAAGGTATATCGTTGATCGAATCAGATTGCTAGATTTATTTTTACTAACCTATGCTTGGAAGTGAAAGTAAATTCGACGAGCAAAGTGGTTTGCTGCGAAGCGGTAAGAGATGCAAGAGAAACCTAGAATCATATACCCTAGGACAAGATACCGGTTATTCCCCATTAATTCCAGAAGACCCTGAATTTGAAGAAACCCCTTTTGTTAGAAACCCTCCTATAACTCCGCAGCGTAGATCTGTTACCCTTGAGAACCCATCGCAGTCTGAAAGTAACCCTAGACCGAGTATTCCTGTCGCAGGTCAGTATACCCCAGTAAGTTCTCCCCCCCTAGATCCGCTATGGCCCATATGACTAATGATATCAAGATCCCAGTTTTCAAAGGAACTGGATCAGAGGATCCATAATAGTTTTGGTTCTTATGTGAAGCTGTTTGGACTGCTAAGAACATTATGGATCAAGATATAAGAAGAGGGTAGCTGGTCACTTCTTTTAGAGACCGAGCTTTGACCTGGTTCATGAAGTTTTCCAGCACTCAGAACCATGTCCTGGCCGATATTAAAACAGCAATGATCAAAGAGTTCAAGAATCCTAAATCAGAGTCACAGTGTATAACTGAACTGAAAGAGATTCAGCAGAGGTCAGGTGAATTAGTTTGGGACTTTGATCAGAGGTTCAAAGTTCTGCTAGATCAAGTTAGTTTCACTATTGGACCAGCGCAACATAAAGAATGGTTCATTGCAGCCCTATTACCTCATATCAGAACTCCACTCATGCAACAAAAGGTTGCTGATCAGCAAGAGGCTTTGGAGATTACCATGAAACTAGAGACAACTCCTACTGAAGATAATTATGGCATAGCCCAAAGACAAGAACAATTAGCAGAAATGGCTTTGGAGCTTCACGACATGAAGAAGGGGAAATCTATTCGCGAAGAGGTTTGGTGTACACGATGTAGGACAAAAGGTCATGAGAAGGAACAATGTCCTGCAATAAGAAATTACCTGAATACTGGTGCACCAAACCCATTTAACCCTAATGTTCTATATTGTGAGATTTGTAGAAAAACTGGCTAGCATCGACCTGAAGATTGCTATCTACTACAAATATATGTGCAAGTACCTAATAAACCCTATTGCAAGTTCTGTAAGTCAGTTGGACACAATGAAGATGAATGTCGTAGCTTTGACCTTATGAGAGAGTGAACCTATGATGCTTATAGGGTACAAGACGATGCACAAGGCAATGATGGATATGGTTACCGCGGTGGTCGAGGTAGTTTCGGAGGTCATGGTCATTGTGGTATGCCAAGAAGAGGTCGAGGCTAGTTTGTTTGCTATAACTGTAATGAGGCAGGACATGTAGCTAGAGACCGTCAGAACCCAACTATGACATGTCGATATTGCAGGGCAGTCGATCATGTGATTGAGCAATGCCCACAGTTGATAGCCAAGATACAAGAAAGAAATGCCCCTCCTACTCAAAACATTCAGATGATTTTTGTGGAGCAAAGACCTGTCCCAGCCATTAACGTTGTTACAAGGAGTGGAGCTACGATGCAAGTGCAGATTAAGGAGAAACAACATGACGAGGCTTGGGTTCGTAAGACCCCAGAGAAAATTCCAGCATTTGATGTTGGAAGAGAAAAATAAACATTTATGGAAGCCAAAAAGGACTTTTCTGATCTGAGCACATCAGTAGCACCTGCGCAACAGCATCAATAGCAGTCATAGTCTCAAGAAGCTTCGACGAATAAAGTAAGTACACTGTCATCATTTTATAGATTTGTATGAAGCTCTTAAGGAATTAGAATGCTTTAAATGAGTTACAGAAAGTTATTGCTTTTTGCGAACCTCAGCGAAGCTCTGGTAAAGAAAAAACTGTTAATAGAGTTAGAAGGACTGGAAGAGAAATGAGGTTGCATGCTCAGATAGGAGAGTATGACATGACTGATATCATTTTAGACCTGGGATTAGAAGTAAATGTCTTAACTAAGCAGACATGGGAACAAATGGGAAAACCTACCCTTGAATGGTCCCCTATACGGTTGAGATTAGCCAATCAACAGAAGATTGTGCCCCTAGGAAGATTCCCTAGTGTCCCAGTAGACATTGATGGAGTCAGTACCTTAGTAGATTTTGAAGTCATTGAAATAATTGATGATAGCAACCCCTATCCAGCATTACTAGGCATTGAATGGGCAATAGAGAATTCTGCAGTAATCAACCTTACGAAGAGGTAGATGAATTTTGAAGGGAAAGGCTTGAGAGTCATAGTACCCTTGGACCTTTCTCAAGGAGAAAGGTACATAGAGCTAGTCAAAGATGAAGATCAGGACGTTTTGGATCATATCGACAACATCACAGCTAAAAAAGAAGACTATGTTAACCCTACTCCCGAAGGTATAATGGATTGGAAGTGTGACAGTTCTTGCATGACTGATTCAGATGAAGGCCTAGAGAATTGGCAGAATAGACTATATGAGCTACATGGACATCGATGTGCAAGAATTACCAAGTCCCTTAGATGGCTTGGCTCATAGACAAGATTCTTACCTATTTTTGATGGCTTGACAAACCCATAAGAGTTTATTGTACAATTTTCAGAGCAGGTACTAGATTCACAGAAAATGGAGACTCTAGATTCAACATTTAGAACCACAGCTGCTAGATGGTGGAATGGTCATAAAAAGTACATTCATAGTTGGTAAGCTTGTCAAAAGTGCCTTCGCCTGAGATTCATGGATCAACCTCAGGAGGTGTGAAGCATATTTAATGGTAAGACTAGCCCTCAGGAACATTTGGAGCAATGTTATGAAGCATGGAAGCATGTACCTTGTGAAGAATGGGTACATAGGTTTTTACACACTCTGGAACCTGTAGCAAAGAACTGGTATGCGGAGGTGGAGCTTCACCATGGTACTGTAAGTTGGGATAGTCTTTTTGATTGTTTTGTACTTACATTTTCTATTAATGAGGTTTGTCTTGCTTTGGACGCAGCTGTTAGGTTGATCCATACTAAGGTATTTGATGATAAAGAAATAGTTGAGTACCATCCCGATTGGAAGATGCAAGAAGCTAATGAAGTAGAATGTTATAACCTCGCAATTGACGAGGATGATGACCCGCGCAACATTAATATTCCTGAGTCAGAAGGACATTGCGAAGTACATGGGCCAGCAGTCGAAGCACCTAAAGTGACTCAGCCCTTGAAGACAAGGACAGTAAACATTGGATCAGAAGAATAGCCCAAGTACGCTACCATTGGAGATTATTGGGATGAAGAAATGGTGAGCGAAGTGACCCAAATTCTCCATGAATATCAGGATTTATTTTCGACGAAGTTCTCAGAAATGAAAGGAATCATTGAATATGTGGAAGACATTATGTCGTGGGTCGAAGCTTGAAGCTCTGTTGAAGTTGGTGTTAGGAAGTGTCAAATGTCCTTATTATGGCGTAGCTAGAGCTACTGGTTGTGCCAAAGAAGGAAAGATGTGTCGGAGCTTAAAACCTGACCGTTGCAAGAAATCAAATTTGGCGGCGTCGATACGTTAACTATATTAACTGCTTGTATTAATGAGATCTTGGGAAATCTACTGCCGTTTGGACAAGATCTCTGTCAGATTTGGTGTCTTCAATGCACAGTTATGACATATTTCATCGATGGATTCTATAAGTAGATACCCAGGCTTGCAAAGTTCGCATTACGCATTGTCTTGAGTTTTACAATTGAGTCCATGTCAGCTGATCACGAACTTCAGGAACTGTTGAGAGAATTTGAACAGACGGGTCTGCACAACCTTATGAGCAATCCACTTGCCTCTGCACCCCATGAAGAAACTCCCCCAGCACTGCCTCAACCAATGCAGACACGATCTACCAGGAAGAAATTTAAACCAGAAGTACGCTCTAAGTGGAACAAAGACAGACACAAGCAATCAGGGCAAACACCGGAGGATCCCAAGATGAATCCGTCTGGTTCATTAGAGATCCCACCTAAAGGGGATAAGAACTTTGCCTCCCAGTGTCCACCATATCTTCCGCCTGTTTGACCAGGAGTTTAGCCACCTCGGCGGAACGCCAAATTCACATTACGCACCCCTTCGCTGCCACCGGGTGTGCAGTTGGTTGGGACAATGACAAGGAAAGTAGACCAGCTCAAGTACGCTGAACACGATACAAATGATCGTGGGAAATTTCCACAATTCACACCTGGGACATACTTACACTCTGTCCACTATCCGGAGACTGGAGCGAAATTACTGGAAGTGAAACAGTGGGCTGCTGGATTGGATAAAGCTGGTTTGTTGAAGATGCTCGATGTTCCCCACTTTGGTCATAGCACACAGGTGACCATAGTGCATGATGGGAACCTATGGATAGGAGACCAGTGAATTCCTATTATTGGAGAACTGATTCATAGGATCATAGGCTTGCCAAAGGAAGGGCTTGACTTTGGAATCGAATTTCTTTCAAAACATGAAGATACAAAGTTGGCACAGAGCATGAAGGACCGCTTCGGCTTGAAGAAAGGGAAGTAAGGGTATCAAAATTCGACAATTGGGCACCAGAACATTCGATTCACAGCTGAGCTCTTAGCATGCAAGCTAATGTGGAAGTGCAGGCCAAATGAAGTGCCTGCCCCGATTGTTAGTATTGCTGCGAACTGTGCCGAAGGCTACAGTTATAACTGGGCAGCGTACATTGCGAAGGAATTCCTTGAATATGCCCACGACGCGCAGGAGAAAGGTAGACCCTTTCACTACTCATGGTTGATATTCCTTATCACACTAGTAGGATGGAAAGAACCTACCGAGGCGCAATTTGTTGCTGTGCCTCCGAACATGCCTGGAACAGCAAGGTATGCATCTCTTTGGGTGTCACAGGACAAAGCATCCTAGTAGATGAAAAACTATGTGTTCACTTTTTATATGATTAGCATCTCCTATGAGATCTTGCAAACACCGTGAATCAGTAATGAGCTATTCTCTCAGTATGATGGAGCGACCAACTTCAGGGTCGACATGCACAATGTCTTCATCCAGGCCCGCGTAGATAAGAAACATGCATGCTGGAAGTTGCCATACGTGGTGACCAAGGAGGACATCCTCACAATAGTTCAGCAATGGTCGGCTGAATGCATGAAGGACGCAAGGAAAAAGCCCAACATTCTAGTCCCTCCAGTCACCAATGTGGGCACAAGCCCTAGTCAGATGCAGCAGCAAGACCCACCAGAGGACAGTACAGAACAAAGTGAGTCGCAGCAGAGTGAAGGTGACCAGGGTGGAGATAGAGGAGCTGACGACGAACAAGAAGAATCAGTCAAAACCATCTCAGACCCTAACCGACCAGATAAGCGCAAGTCTCCAGAGGCAGAAGAAGTGACCAAGCTTCAGTCCAGAAAGAAAATGAAGGCGTCCAAGGACAAAAATATTGTCGAAGAGCCTGCTGTGACGTTGGAAGAGCTTGATTAGGCCCTGACAAAATCCACAAAAGTATTAACCAACAAATGGTCAGAGTTTGCAGCTATGCACCTCGATGTGCTCACCGGTGTAGCTCAGCAAGTCTCAGAACTAAAGGAGTTAGCACAAAAATCAGCAACTGGCGCTGTGGCAAGCGGTGCCCCAGTAAGCGCGCAGCCAGATACAAGGCAATGGCCAACCAGAGATAATAGAGGACAAGTGTCTAGTACCTCCCTCATAATAACTAACATAGCATCTCGCTCGCAGATGAGTATGACAGTTGGAATAGATTACACCAAGATGTCTATGACAGAGCTGCATCTCTATCAATTATCAATCATGAAGGAGTTCCAAGCACAAGACCACTACTCACAAATGCAGTTAGAGAATACCACGAAGCAGGGTGCGAGCCTCGCAGCGCAGTTGGAAGAAGCGGAACAGAAGAAGAGGAAAGCAGAAAGCAAGCAGGCCACACTAGCACGAGTATTGGATGACACGTGTCGAAGTATCCCTGACTTCGACATGCAGGCGGAAGAAGAACCAGAGCAAAGAATTGCTAAGCTGAAAGACTATGCACAACAGTCTCGCAGCGAGATTGAAAAGCTAAAAGCAGAACATGAGGCTCAGATTGCAGAGCTTCAACTCCGCATCACTCCAGAGAGTCCACTAGAGGTCAGGGAGCAGCGTTGCAGAGATATTTAGGCCTCAGCAACGAAGATCTCCGATCTTGTGAGTAGCGCAGCCAAACTGCTAGAGGAAAGTGTCGACGCCTGGACAAAACTGCAGGAAAATCCAGAAGTAGAAAAGATGCAAGAAACCATCAAGCAGTGACAGACAGAGCTGGATGCAGTAAAAGAAGAAATTAAGACTCTGCCTCCTATGCAGAAGATGCTCAAGGTAAAACAAAGTAATGAAATCCAGCAGGAAATTGAGTCGTGCAGAATGAAAGCAACGCTATTGGAAAATTCTATGCAGCCCCTTATCAACGAGGCCTTGGAGTTGAGCACTGTTGCGGACATCCAGCTCAAAGTTCTGAAGGAGTATGATGCAATTACACAGGAAAAGGCCAGCAAAGCATCGGCAGCAGCATTACATGAGTTGGTGGAGAAGGAGCAAGTAGCCGAAAATATCATGCGTGGCCTCAACAAGCAGTTCACTATCTTCGCTAACAAGATTCTCCCACCAGACAAGCAGCATAGTGTCCCGAGACGGGACACTGGTGAATCTTAGGGGCCTGTTGGGGCGCGCACCCTAGTGGTCCTTAATTTTGGTAACTCCATGGTTTTTTTGGAAGCTTGTAAGCGGAGTTGCGACTCAAAATAGTCTTAGGGGTGTCGGGGTTGAGTCAAAGCCCTCTTTTTGTAATTTTCCATAATTTTCGGGTGTAAGCCCATAATTTTGTAATAGTGCACTTGTATAAATAGGCACTCATGTAAAGATGTCAAGGGTATCTAATGAAATGAGGATCATATGATGCAAAGAAGTTAGATCTATTTTTGGGTTTTAAGGTCAACTCCCAGTTGTGTGCGTGGATGACCTCTGCAGCTGTGTGCGCAGAGGGTTTGTGTAAGGAAATGAACTGCAGCTAAGTGCGCAGCTTAGAGTTGTAAGAAAGGAACTGTAGCTAAGTGCACAGTTTAGAGTTTGTAAGAAAGGAACTGTAGCTGAGTGCGCAGTTAGACTTGAAGGACAGATCTGCAGCTGAGTGCGCAGATCAGAACTCTTGTTTTGTAAAAAATTGAATAAAAGCGCAGTTCTGTGGACGTAGCCCCTACATTAGGGGTGAACCACGTTATATCTTGTGTTGTGGTGGTTCTTTTGTGTTGTTTCTGTTATGTTTTTATGCTTTTGATAAGTAGGTGAATGCTCAAATAAGATAACTGTTAAATATTAACTTCGCTGTGAATTCCCAGTTAAGGGTTAAGCAAGAAACATTCTTTTATCTAATAGCGAAGTTAATTAGGTGGATGTCGAAGCTCTATTTTGTATAAATATTCATTGTTAAGGCTAAAGGTATAGTAATATCCCTCTTCTTCTTGCAGAAACCTGATTCTGCGGCACCCCATAGCTATTTCGAGTGAGACTGCAACTTGTTCGCAGGTTGTTGCCGAAAGGGCCAACACTGTGGGTCTTTTTGTTGGTGCGAAGTTAAAGTATAAACCCTGGGTCTGCCCTATAGCCCAATAAGACCCAGCCATCCAATCAGTACAATACAATGATGAAACTCTACACATAACTACAAGTAGATGTAGCAGTCCCGGATACATAAGAGTAAAATGGCCATGAATAGGCATGATACAAAATATGACATGTGCGGTTATCACCATGTACAATATAGATATCTCAGAATCTCTGTGATGCAGATATACACAGGATCATGATCTCCATGTAGGCTGAAGATATATAATTGATCAAGATTTCCAAAATGGCTGGAAATATCTGACATATACTGGAATCAAGTCACAAGAGCTGAAATCTCATGAACACTGGCATGATCAAGGAGGTAGCATATATGAGATTCCACCAGTCTGGAAGGTCTTCTACACAAAACGCTATGAGTACATGTCCTACTATGTGAATAGAGGTGTCAAGGTTGAACATAGTAGTCCATCGTCTGATTATCGGTCATTGATCACGAGATCAACCATCAATAATTAAAATGGGAATCAAGGTACTAGAGTGCAAAATAACTAGTGTGAATAAATGTGTTGAGGTCAAACACTTGAGAGAATCCATCGATCAGGGGACTTTGATGTATTCCCAAAAATTGTTGATGGCAAGAGAACCTGCCATTGATGACTACAAGTCTCAAGGAACTCAAAAATGACTCTAGATTCCTATCCCAGAATAAATGATCTGAAGTCGATGGGATGAAATCTGCTGAAAGGAGGGAATTAAGGAATCCGCCACATCCAACACGAGGTACTCATCAAAGATGTATAATGTGGAAGGACTCGATCATAATGTGCACGAACCAATAACCATACTAGGAATGGCTAACATGTAAATTCAAGACAACTGAGGAATTTCTGACTCAGGTTTCAACTTCCTTCGAACAAAAGCATAAAGGCGAATGGTGACTGAATGTAGGAATCATAAACTCAATATACAAAACCGGGACATCTCTACGACACAAGAGGCATCGACAGAGGCTCCATAGGGACTGGAAGCTTAACCAGTCGGTGGAGATAAACTCAGAGAAATGAGTACAGCTCCTAAAGTGAAACTATTAACCCAACCAGTGGATGTGATATACAGTGCTCTGTTCGAAGGTGACACAATTCGACTGCTGCTAAAGATAACATATTTTATTGTCCGGCTTTTTGGTTTTTTTATTTTTTTGGACTTTTTCAAATATTTTGAAAAGCTTGAAAAAGAATAAAAGTGATTTATAGTTACATACTAGGATGAGACAAGTGTCAAGGGACAAACAAACTAGTTCCAAGCAGCGAAACATACCTATGCTCAATGCAAGGACACACGTGTAGGATAGCGACACTCGGGGGAAAGTCCCCTCTCGGTAAAAATAGGGAATCAAGCTGTAGAGGATATACAAAATGGCTCTGTGTGGCTAGACATGAGACATGATCAAGCTATATGGCTAATACTCAAGGTCAGGAAAGCCGACATAAGGCTCAATGAGGCAGGAAAAGCTCATGATAATGCAATTACAACTTGACATAAGGGATTCCTAAGGAAACATGCCAGTAAAAAGATCAAGAGGAGTATGAGGCTCTTGCAAAAAGACATGGCAATACTATACAACAAACTCCCACATCCTAAAGGAAAAACTATCGGCATGGGTGCCAAATACAAACAAGGAGCTAATTAGGGCACCCATGTAAGGTCAAACTCTACCATTCACATCATGTCACTTCTAAAATAGCAAGAAGGTTTCGTGATAGGATAGAATGGGTTCATACCTAAGGCTATAATGAAATGGTCATAAGGTCATGAAAAATGCAAATGGAGGTGAAATCTAACCTATATTTCAGTTTAAACATCATACCTAAAATCAACATGAACGGGTCAAAACAATGGTCGAAACGATGCTCAAAACAATCTCCTACATCATCATATTAGTAAAAAACGGTCCAAAAGGGTAAAAAACGGTTCAAAACTATAGAAAGGGGGTAAAAATTTTCAAAAATTTGAAATTTTTTCTATAAATAGTAAAAAGTTCAAAAATTATATATCATTTGAAATTTTTACCTAATTGAGCTCAAAACTTCAAACGGGAATTCCGACAGTTTCGTTGAGCGAAATCTGACACCGTTTTTTCTAGGTAACTTCCCATGTCCTACTCTTCCATTTTCATGTAAATTTTTTCAATTTCCATGGTCAAAATCAATTTATAGGCCATTCTAAGACAGTCGCTTCAGCCCACACAGAAATTGGGGATTTTTTTGCGTATAGGGTTGGCTATACGCGGAAAAATGGCCCAAACCCGCGTACATACATGGCTGTTTTGCAAACAGTCACGTATGCGGCCGCGTTTGAGGTTTTTTAAGACAAATATTGACGAAAAATTAATGTAAATGTGCAGGATGGCTCTAGAATGGAGAGAGAGAGAACACGGGGATGTAGAAAAAGTTGTATGGGGCAATCTAATGGCTCAACAAGCTCTACATGCATGTGGGCTATATAAGTTTTCATGTCTTGGTAGCCTGAGGGCCAAACCAAGACTGCTCCAGATGCTAGTAGACTACTGGGATCCTAAATCAGAGTCCTTTCAGATTGACAGGATGTCCCTCACAATCGAGGTAGAGGAAATATACTTCATTCCAGGATTATCCCAACGGGGAGAGGTGGTGAACCTACGCTCTCACGGGCCCGGAGGTGGCCTCATCATTGATGAGTATATTATAGTATACTGTTTTCCAGACACGAAGAAGGTTGGGAGTCATATCCTGACAAACACCATCCAAGTACTAGGCTTGAAGGCCATACTACTGGCACTCAGTAGGATACAAGGGCTAGCCTCACTCCACTAGGCCTCGTGGCCATTGATGTTCTATGTAGTGGAGTGCATGAGACCCATAGTTTATGATTGGAGCACTGTCCTGTTGAGTAACATGAAGCAGCAACTCAGTGACTGCAAGATGGGCAGGGTACGAAACTTCAGTTTCAGCAGTATGTTGAGCATGTTCTTCTTCGAGCGTGTTCTAGGGCTAAGCCCTAGAGTTGACGTTCCTCCTCACGGGGTTCGAGATCTATCCCAACAACGTTGGGCAGATGTGATGCACAGACTGGGCGGAGGTAGGGTGTCTAACCCCTACCCAGCTGATTTCTTTCCATGGTGGTGACGACAAATAGTTGCCATTGATGATTACCCCTATGCGGGGATAGATTTTCAGGGAGATCCCGACATGCCCCTACCACCAGGAGCAGCATACGATGACATTGGTAATGAATCCCAACCCTCCTTTAAATTTTTTTTTTTGAATTATTTAATTTATTTTTTGTGTTTTTTGATATATGGAACCAAAAGACATGTTTTTGTGTGACGACACATAGTGAAAATTTGTCATATGTATGCAGATGTAGGACCACGGTGGCCTAACAATTTCCCTCGTCATAGATGGAGGGGATGAGGAGATGACATCATGGGTGTGGATGCAGAGCAGACACTCCAAAGCATCCACACAAACTTTGTGCGGCTGACACATAGAGTACCCATGGTGCAAGTTGAGGACTTTCCTGAGGCCATGCAGCGTCAGGTGGTAGGTGTACCACGAGCATGGGTGCGGTTGTTTCGATGGCTAGCTAGAGTTGTGGTGACTTTCCACAATCAGAACCCCCCTCCTCCTCCACAGAATTAGATACCTAGGAGTGACACATTTTTGTACTACCGTGTATTATATTTTGGTGGCTCGGAAGCCCCATTTTTGTATTATGACCTTTATGTATTATGACGTCACTTTTTGGATGTTTAATGAAAAACTTTTATGATGGTTGATTTTATTTATTTACATGTGTAAAAATGTATGTTTGTGATGAGCTTATGGTCTGTGAAACAAATTCCAATCTAACACATAGTTAGCATATGAGTCAGCAACTTGATTATAAATTCTTGGAACATGTATGTATGTTATGTTGTCAAATTTTCGTTCTAACAATCTCACACATAAGAATCTTCGTAATAATGTTGGATCCCCAACATGATATAAGCCATTAAGCTGTGACACTACTAACTATGAATCAAGATGTACCTCAAGAGAGAGAACACCATGCGAAATGGCATCCTGTAGAAGCTCGATAATGACACTATACTTAGCAACATTGTTTGAAGATGGCCATAAACATACACCTCCTGAAGACAATACCTGACCCGTAGGAGTATAAATCACCCAAGTAGCAGAGGCTGAGTGTTGAGTGTGACAGCTAGCACCATCAGCGAATCCTATATAGATGAAAGACTCCATTGACATTTACCATAAGAAATGAAAGCTAATCAACAAACCCGATCACCATAAGAAAAAAATTAACTATGCAAAACACTATATAATAATATACAATAATCGGCCCTGGCTGAGGATCATGCATAGTAATTTTTAAGATAGAGCCCATTTCTAGGCTCCACCAAGGTTGTCCCCTCATAATATACTAGCTCACAGGCGCCCTTCTCTAACACATGTTTGACAATGTAAGGACCATACCACATGGGATTAAAATTTCCTACCCCCAAGGGTTCTTTATCTTGATCGCACAAAAGGACAAAATCTCCTTCACTAAACCTCCTTAGACAGACAGATTTATCATACTAGACCTTAATGCAACGCTTATTTACTTCTAGAGCCACTAAGGCATCTTGGCGCTGCTCATCAAGTTTCTCTAAGTGGACCAAACATTCCTCCAATGGGGAAGTGTCTGGTAAGAGCTCTATGGCTAGCTTCAATGAAGGAATTTTGCATTCAACCAGCAAGACAGACTCCACTCCATGTACAAGCTGATATGGAGAAAAACCAGTGGCAGTGTTAACCACGGTTTTATAAGTCCACAAAGTTGGATATAACATGATATGCCAGTTGGTATTGCTTTGTGCAATGGTTCGTTGGAGAATGGACTTAAGTGATTTGTTCACTGCTTCAACCTATCCATTCGCTTGAGGGTAATAAGAAGAGGAATGCTCCTGCTGATACCCTAACTTCGAGGCTAACTCTTCCATCATTCGATTCTGAAAGTGCTTACCATGGTCAGTGACAAGCTTCTTTAGAATACCCAACTGAGTAATGATCTGGTTGAATATGAGATGTGCGGCTATCTCACTGTCGGATTTAACTGTGGGCATAGCCTTAGCCCATTTCATGAAATAGTCAATAGCCACTATAATATGATGATGCCCCCAAGATGAAGTTGGGTTGCAATCCATGAAATCAAGCCCCCACTTAGTGAAGGGATTGATGGTGATAATCATATGTAATGGGGCAGGATGTGAGC
>LPNX011193737.1:159691-190621 GCA_001517045.1 Pseudotsuga menziesii | reverse complement strand
GATGAGCGAATGTGCTCTACCTTTCCTTCAGTAAAATTGGAAAATAAGCTTTGTCCCTCTGATCTCACCAAGGAGGCGTTTTCTGTCCTTTATTGCTTGCTCTACTCTAGGTTCTTTAACTTTTGATCCACAAATTTCTTAAAATTTTCTTTCGGTTTCAAACGTTTCCGTATTAGATCTAGCATCTAAAGTCATATCAAAGGTAGATCTGATGTCTAAAAGTTTCTATTTCTAGTCTGCTTCAAAGGTACATTTAAAATTCTAGATCTAGTTACTTTTCCCTTTTTCCGAAGTTTAAAAATTTTGAAAATTAAAAAAGCTTGTTGAAAGAGTTTCTATGCATTTTAAAGTTTGATCTAGCATTTTGTGCTTAAGATTTGCTTGCCATTCTTCTCAAGAGGCAAGCAAAGATCCTAAGAAGGCAAGCTTTCTAGCTTACCTCACTTAGTTGTTTCCTTGTTTTTGTAATCAGTTGTTACTTAGATTTTTTTTGTAAATTTTTGCATGCTGCCCAAAGACACTTCCAAAGTGTTTTTGGGCATCTTTCACTGACATATGCTTGCTGGTTTTTAGCAGGCCCATCAAAAAAGAGAAGGAAACTCTGCCCGAAATTAGCTTTTTCAAACATTCGGAGCTCCCAGGAGGCTTTCCCCTTAGCTGGTCCTATTTCTTTTGCATGTTGTAAGCCTTTGGATCCCAGATAACAAGGACCAAAGAGCATTCTTTGCTGAAGCATTGTAACTGATTAATAAAAACAAGTTTGAGTAGGCTCAGTAGAGCCCGGTCTCCATCCCCCTTGGGGGATTTGTGTCGGTGTCCTTTTTCTGTTTTCTTATATGCTGGTAGCGTAGTTGTCTTTCTTTATCATTTCATGCTTTGTTTGAGTTGTGCAAAAGCAACCTGAATACTTACCCACTGCGCTATACCGAAGTACCATAAGGGAAAATATTTGAGCAGTGTAGTAATTAAAAAAAACAAAAACAATTTTGTTATGCACTGCTAAGTTAAAATAAACCCCCTCGCTTTCCCGAGTACAGGTTCGTGGATAAGGGCTTGCCCGAGTACTGAATCTGGAAAGAGACTCCTAGGTTTTATCTTTTTTCTAAATCAGAAAACTTGTTCTAATTAAAATAAACCAAGACTCCTTCCCCGTATGCTCTACACCGCTGCATCTTGTCTGATCGGTTGGCTGTATCAGAAAGGGATACGAGTTACTAGATCTAATAGGAAAATCCACACAAATAATTTTCTTGAGAACTCGGGAGGTTGCAAAGGGTAATCACTACAAAGTCAGGGGGCTACTCTAAGCAGGTCTATCCTCACCCTGTTGGACACTTGGTATTACTGCTTTAGCACTCAGTTCGAAGGGACTTGACTTGTTGGGCCAAACCCACAATTTACCCATTCCTTAATCAATTCATTTAATAATTTAAAATTTACTAGCTGAGACACTGCAATACTTTCACTGAGACTACACTAGCAACCCACATTTGCAAGCACTCTTTTCATTTTGGCACTGGTCTATTCTGTTCCTTTTTGCATAAGTTAATCTCGCAATGTGTCATTGAATTTTTTGTATCTAATTTGAGTTAAGGTGTTGCTAAGGTTAAATTTTGTTGGCGGTAATTGGTAATTTCTTAATTTCATCCATTCCATATTAAAACTCCTAGAATTAATTATTTCTCTCGTAGAGTAAAAACCTTAGATTTTACTTTTCATTAGGGTCCACCCCCCTTGACTTCGCTAGGAGTTGGCCTAGACGGAGGAGCTGAGTATCAGGTGACAGCGCTTGGCTCGAGCTTGCCCCCAAGGTCGCACCCAGTGGCTTGAAGATTTCTGCCACGTTACCCGAGGTGCGAATTAGGCGGCAACAGCGCCTTCCAAGAAAAGCTCAAAGATTATCACCCCGCAGCCACAAAACATCGTTGATGTCCATCCCATGCCTATACTTAACACTCAAGTGGTTCCCGAATCGGTAAATAGGAATAGATTTCTCACTGGAAGTCAAGTCCTTATTCAAAACCACTTGTTGCATTTCCGATCGGGGCAAGCTAATGATCTTTGGGTTGGGCCTTTTTCTGTAGAGCATTGTGTTGGTGATATATGTTTTCTTGTTACTAGTACTGGACAACAGATTCTGCTTCCTGTCAACCAGAGGGATTTGAAGGGATACATTCCCGACCCTACTTAGCCTTGAATCCCACTTTGTATAGTAGAGTAGAGTAGGTAGGACCTGAATAAGCCTTCCTGGCAGTAGTATAGAGTTTTGCTTTGTTGTTTGAAGCTCACTTTTGAAGCTCTTAGCGTAATTTTGTTATCCTGCAAAATAAAAAATCAAACTTTTACTACAAGTTATGGTTATAGATTAGATTTATTTTCTGCTTTTCAGTCTCATGCATCTTTATTTTCAGTATTTTATATATTATCCACATATTGTTCTGACGACCGGTCTGTGAGTTTGGTATAGCTCTAGACATGTTGCAGGTAGTCAGGTACATTCTTGGTAGTGGTTGCAGAGCTGGATGGATTGATCGAGGATGCAAGAAGAAGAGTGCGAGGACCAGAGATTCTGAGGTTCTCAAGCGCTCTTCTCAGCAAAGCACTTGTCCCAGCTGGAGCCAGATGTTATCACATATATAGTAGCTAGGCTACCATATTCTATTTTTCAGACACAGTACATTTTTCAGCCAGATCTCTTACATATGAGATGCTGAGATGAGCAGTTTATATGGATCATTTTGCATTAGTGGGCTATTGTACTCTCCCATGTCAGGACCGAGTCTCAGAACACTTAGATTTGAGGACCGATGTAGCTATTTATGTCATTTCAGAGCAGTCATGGATTCCCAGTGTTATATTAGTTCTTTCTCATTGGACAGATGGTGTCTCAGATGGATTTTATTGCATGGTTATGACTCAGCATTTTATATTGTGTTATGGTTATTATTGCTCTTATACTGATTCTTGTGACATGTATTAACTTGTGGTATCATGATCTGGCGGTCATAATTATATGGACTTGGTTGTATCTTGTACTATGTATTGATGTCCTTTCTTAGACTTGGAAGTTCTTGATCTATACTCATTAGTTTTACCCTCCTTAGGGAAAATATAGGTAGTCATTCCCACCATTGTTTTGGCTTGCTAGTGTTGGTTCCATCATCTATTGTCTTCACCCATCCATTTCTTTCCATTTTAGTTTTCAACCCGACTAACTTCTTGACATATGGCATGGAGGACCTTTTTTCCTCGCAAGAACTTTTGTTGGACAAGCCTCCCTGTTTATATTGTGTCTCGGCTCTGAGTTGGTGACAGAACTTGCCTTTGGTGAGTTGGATTGTATGCCTAAATCATTCTGGTCGGTTGTCCCGATGTTTGGCATTGTGCAGAACTCCCCCTAGTCACTTGAGATGTTGTTGGCTAAAACTGATAGCTCATGTACTACTTGTATTGAAATATTGAATATGCGTCCATAGAAAAGGAAAACTGTAAAATTGTGTTTCTTAACATATTTAAAAAGGGCAAGAGCAATGAAATGCTAAAATACTCCTTGAAGAGTAGAAGAAAAGGTCCAAAAAAGC
This sequence comes from Pseudotsuga menziesii, assembly GCA_001517045.1. Classification (NCBI taxonomy): domain Eukaryota; kingdom Viridiplantae; phylum Streptophyta; class Pinopsida; order Pinales; family Pinaceae; genus Pseudotsuga; species Pseudotsuga menziesii. The sequence goes on along the minus strand of LPNX011193737.1, from coordinate 187,040 downwards.
AATGGTTAAAAATATGCTATATCCAAAAATTGCTGACCTTATTAAAATAAATATTTCCCGGATGAAAGCTGCGATTAGTTGTGCTTTTAAGCACTGGTAAAGTCCCAAAAGGGTCATATAGGCCAAAAAGGCCATGGAATAAAATAATGATCCTAATGAACTTGGATCGAGCTTGATGTAGACATGATGCCTAGGTTGAATAAGCATTCTCTAAACAACTCACCCATTTGTGAGACACTGCCATTCCTTGTGTTGTTGTTTGTTCGACATTGGTTATAGTGAGTATTCCCTTTCCTTTTCCAAAGTGTCATGATGTTGAGTAGGAAGTCATCCTTTGCCTAAGCCTTGTCATTTCCACCCTTCACCCTTCACTAGCAAATTGGCTACAGCTATGAAGTGAGTATAGTCTTGAAAGTCTAAGTTTGAGTAATAATAAATAAAACCTTATGTATGTATTGGTTGATGTACCGCCAGTGAAATGAATGCTACTTGTTGTGATTGTTACTTGAATGAGTTGGAGAGCATGTCTTAACCTTTTAACACTTGTAACGGATGGATATAGTTTGAGTTATTATTGGTGTCTGATTATTCACAGATGGTTATATTGTTTATTGGATATGATTGATGATAAGATAGAGACTTATGAGGGGTATGAGTATACACCTTAGATGGATTTTGACTCTTGGAGTCCAATAAGACAGTTTATTTCTAGTTTTGGGCATTTACAGATGTGATCAGGCTCATTCTGCTTTTCTGATGCAATTTTTCTTAATAGATTGATATATTTGAGCAGGGAGATGTTTCAGTTGGATCTCCTAGGGCGTTGTAGGGGCATAGGGGGGTGCAGCCACTTGTTTGTACCATAGTACCCCCATCCCAGAGAGCCTGGTGGGCTCAGTTTGACAACGCAGGCAACCTAGGAGGCTGTTTTGGCAGGTTCACGTTTCTCGAGGCAGATTAAAAAATGATTAAATGGCTATTGAAGAAATCGATTTGGGCTACTGAGGCAAGGAAATGACATGGGATGAGTCATGATGATGAGAGTGATGTCCTCCACACCTTCTCCAGCAGTTGCAGCTCCTGATTGGGCCCACACCTATTTTTGGGCATTTTTTATTATTTTCTGGAGCTCTTTTTGGAGGCTCACGATTTCCTCAAGGAGGCACAAAAGTCAAAGAATTAAATTGTTATATTATTTATTGTGCCATGGGAACACCCAAAGGGAGTTAGTCAAACATTCCTTGGACCCACCATGTGGTTTCATTTATTTCTTGTTGAGTGGGTTACCTTTATTTGGGTGGTTTAGTCCACTTTGGTAAATTATGGTTATATGGATCCATGTGTTGATTGTTGAGCTCATCTCAACCATTGATTAGAACATTTCATCTTTTAATCTTAGCCACTCGTTTGAAAGTGGTTAGGATTTGGTTATGATTGAGGTTCTCTCATTTCTATTTAAAGGAGAGAGCTCCTCATTTGTAAGGGGTCTTTGGCTCTTGCATCTGAATAATAGAAAGACTTTTTTGTGGAAATTTTTCTGGATCTGCTTTGCATCTGATGTGCTCAAATGGTGATTAGCTAGTCTTCAGCTTCCTAGCATTGTGGAAATTCTCGTGAGATCTATATTTTTCGTGGCTATCATTGTTTTGTCTACAGGAGGGCGTTTTGGCTGGAGCGTTTTTGTAGGGGGACCTCAACTCGCTCGGTTCTCTTCGTCTTGGATCAGGGGGTTTTCATTAGTTTCATTGTGATCTATGATTACTTCATTTTACTGTCTTGTAGCATTCAGTTTCTTTATTTTGTATGTGCAAATCTGATATGGTTGACGATTGCTCATGCAGGTTAGGGGGCGCATTGATGGCTTGGAGCTTGCATATGCCATAGAAATCACGGGGATCTTCCAGAATTGATCGAGATAGCACAAATCGTCATTGTTATAAACTTTTACAAGCTTTTCCAGGTAAGATCCAATAGGTAAGTCTCTTTTTTTTCAGATCTTATTCCATTGTACCTTGCTTCAATTCAACTTTTTCTTAAAACTCCTAAAACACTAAAAATACTAAAAATCAATAAACTTGGGAATAGTCCGATCTTTTGCCAAACCATTTATGGATTTCATAGATCGAGCCTCCGCTTCATCAAATAAACTGAAACGCTAGTCAAATTCCTCACAGTTTGAGCTAGATCTGATTTTTAAGCAAAAAACTACGTAACCCCCCCATTGAAAAATTGACCTGCTAGGGTTTTGAGTTTTTCTGATTTCTGACATCACAGACGGATAGATCGGGTCCCACATAGCCTAAATCAACCCCAACACTGTGCAACTGCTTGACCATTTGGCCTAGATCTGAAAAATTGACTGAATCTGTCCTAGCACCCTCACTGAAAACTGGACTTTTCTGGAAGTGTTTTTTTTTGAAATCTGACAAGATAGGCTGATAGATCAGGGCCCAAGCACTCCAAAACACCCCCAACGCTGTGCTAGTTCCTCCCGGTTTGCCCTAGATTTGAAAAATCAGTTTTCAGCATCCTAGCTCTATCATCAGATTTTGACTTTTCTAGATCTGATTTTTTTGCTGATTTCCTAATTTGGGCTTGTAGATTAGGTCACCCTGACCTCTTTTCTTCCTCAACACCGAGTCATTAGCCTCTCGGTGACCCTAGAACTACAGATCTGTCCTCCTAAGCCCTAGCGCTAGCCATCCATTGAGCTGGGTTTCCTGTACCTTAGCTTTTTCCGAACAACTACTTTCTGGGTTCGTAGATCAAGGTGTCTCCCAGGTGGGTTCTCTGAAACGTTGGTGTACTGCTGATTCCATTGCCCAATGCACACAAGGCACTGATCTCCTAGCTAGCGCTAGCCCCATCTTGACCTCATTTTTACTCCTTTTGCCAACACCTACTGATAACTCAAGTCACCTATCTTTCACTGAGATTGTTCCCTTGGTACTAGGCAGTCCCAACTTTGTTCTTGCTCACCCTTCACAGTTACGTTTCCCAAGACAGTGGTCATCTCCATCAGTTGCTAGTACCTTAACCCTAGAGCTAGGGTTTCCATTTACCTTGCACCTTAAGTACCCTGAAGCCCCATCTGATTTTCTTCTGGTGTTTAGGTCCGATCTCTCCTGTCGGGAGTAGATCTAGGTCTCCCCCATTGTTGTCTTGGACTAGGATAACATAAAGTGAAGGCTACCTTGATTGACGTGACAACCATCCATTTGGGAGTCTAGGCAGTCGTAGTTCCACCCCTTAGTTGCTTGCCCCTCTACCATCCATCCTGGATCCACCTCACATAGGCAACTACAAGGCGGGTGATAACACTACTTTTTCCTAGTTTCGAAATTGGACAAAGTATTGGAAGAGGAGGTATGTGAACTGTTTGTGAAAAGTCCTAAGCCACACAACATTAAGAAGTCACATATATCAGTTTGTCAAACCTATCAAAATGTAATATCACTTCCCTTGAGCTTCCCCAATTGTCTCATATCCATTGTCAATGAGGGTCTTGAGAAAGAATGTTTTCAATGTCAAAGTTTTGAAGCCTCTTTGAAACACTTCGGATAATGTGCCTACTTTCTCCAAAAAGGTACATTACATGAACTCAATATGAAGTGACAAATCACCCAAATATGATGGACAAAAAAAGCTCCAGCAATAACAAAATGGATGATGGGCAAGAAGAGTTAAGATTGATATTGAAGGGCATCAAACAAGGGTTGTGTATCCAAAAACTAGAAGATTTCCTAAAAAACAAGAGGGCAAACTCACTAAGGTAGGAGGTCTCAAAATAAATCCATGCATAAATGACCATAAAATTAATCAATGACATGCTCAACATTCATGCACAGTGATCGAATCCAAGGGAGGATGATGCACTTCTAAAGATGGATACTCTAATGATAAAAGGTTCCATGCATAAATGGCCATAAATCAATCAATGACATATACTCAACATGCATGCATGGTGATGGAAGCCAAGGAAGGACGATGTACTTCTACAGATGGATACCTCTAATGATAAAAGTTTCCATTTTCTTTATTTTCTCTTTCTACTCTTTTACTTAAACCTTTAAAATTTTTAATTACATCATTAATTGTTTCAAGATGTTTGAGAGGTGTTCCAAACTTCATCAGACGTCATATGAAGAAAATAGAAATTCACCTCCCATCCATGATTGAGAGGGGTTCCAAACTTCATCCGACTCCATATGAAGAAAATAGAATTTCACCTGCCATCCATGATTTAGCTATTATGCTATTTGCTGCTTTAAATTAATATTTCAGATCAACTCGAAGTCTGAAGTTCACAAGGATTAGATCCCATAAACCTCCAATGTGAGGTGGAACTTTTTACTTTGCTTTAAAAGTCAAAATGAATAAATGCTAACATTGTATCAATGCTATTTTACTAAAATCACTCTTTTGGTAAAGAGGGAGTTGGTATTTCAGATCCATTTTACTTGGTAGTGGTAGTTGACCTTGTTGTGGTTGATTGGGTGGTGAAACCTTAGTGCGCTTAAGATGTGCCCTTGCAACCATGAAGGGTTTAATGGATTAAAACCTTAATTGCTCTTGTGAAGAAAGTATGCTTTTACTTGTGATAGATGGTATATCTACTTAATGGATAACTATTAAGGATTTATTTTCAGCAGGTGTGATTCCTAGGAGGACATTTGGTAGGTGGTTGATTTGTTCCAGGGGTTGCCAATATTTCTTCACCTGTGAGAGGTGGTCAATCTACATGATTGTTGGCTACTATGGATTTATTTTCAGCAAGTGAGCTGCCCAGTTGAACTAGTGATTGGTGGCTGATTTTTTATAGTGGATACCAGTGTACTCTGCTTCATTTATGGATGGCATGGATTTATTCTTAGTGGGTGAGATGTCTAGGAGTTGTTATAGGTGATTGATTTGTTCTAGTAGATGCCAAAGCATTTTCACCTATGATAGGTGGAGGATCTACTTCAATGATGGCTGGTATGTGACCTATATTTCAGTAGGTGTGATGCCTAGGAGAACTTGTGATGGGTGGTTGATGTATTCCAGTGGATGCCAATGTTTGTAAATTTTCCTTTGAAATCCAAACTAGGGCTAAACAATATATTTAATTTGTTACTGAAAACCACACATGAACTTCATTTACTAGTATTGCAGCGGGAATGAAATACTGAGAAACATTCATAACATCACATAAAATATGGACACAATATTTTGGGTATGGAAACCCCCGCATAAAACCCAAGATGGGAAAACCGATGTAGCAGTCAAATATAGAATTTATATTATGAAGATATGGAACATTTACAACCAACAGATAAATAACCCAACCTGGCGAAATGAACCTCTGTAGAAACACTGGACAAGTCCAACAACCCAGCACACCCCTAGCGCAATAGTACGGCCCCTGCGTCAATGGTATGACCTCCTATGCGCAACTGTATGGATTTGTACGGTGCTGACATCAACCTATACAGATTCTGTACGGTTGTACGACTGCCTCCTACCGAATGGTACGATTTCCCTTTGCATGCTTCTGTACGAAGTTTAGCTCAGCCAAGAACCTCAGTGAATCTGTCAGGCAGATGCTCCTCTGTCTTTTCAGCAAATTCCTCTGTTTGACTTCTCTCTGTCTGTATCTCACCTATGTACGTGTCCTCTCCACCAAAATCCCTTTTAACTCAATGGCTAAGTGAAAACCCTAACCCTCACTATGGCTTAATAGATGTGATCCTCTGGTGAGATCAATGGCCAAGGTTAGATTAGCCATCACTTAAATTATTTCACTTTTCACTTTATAAAAGTGATTCCATTAAGTCAAAATCAGATTAGATTTATTAATGTATTTTAATATATTTTCCTAAGTCCAAACTTAGGAAAATCACATTAAATACATTTGACTTCCTGTTTAATGTTTTCCTAGCATGCAAGGACACATGCAATGCAAGAAGACCTTCCTTGTTGCCACTTTCTAACATTCCCTCTCAACGAGGAAGGGATTTGGTAGCAAGCCCAACTTATCTCTAAACTTCACAAAATTGTGTCTACAAAGTGCCTTGGTGAAATTGTCAGCCATCTGCTCATCTGTCTGAATGTGCTCCAACTGAATGGTTCCTCTCTGTACACAATCTCTCAGGAAGTGGTACTGAATGTTTATGTGTTTGCTCCGGTCATGGAACAATGGATTTTCTAACATTCCCTCTCAACGAGGAAGGGATTCAGTAGCAACCCCAACTTATCTCTAAACTTCACAAAATTGTGTCTACAAAGTGCCTTGGTGAAATTGTCTGCCACCTGCTCATCTGTCTGAATGTACTCCAACAGTCTCTCAGGAAGTGGTATCGAATGTTTATGTGTTTGCTCCGGTCATGGAGCAATAGATTTTCAGAGAGCTTGATGCCACTCTGTGTTAGATTTTCTTAAGATCTAATTAGATTGTCTAGGACCTTTATCTGAAAGAATAACAAGTACATCAAAATGCATAAGATATAAAAGATACACAAGACACAGATTTTCATCGGGGAAACCATAAAGGAGAAAACCCCGCAAACTTCTTCAGAATAGTAAGATGATCAAAAGCAATAATAAGAAATGTTCAACAACTATCTTCCTCTCCTCCTTTGACTCTCTCTCTCTCTCTCTCTCTCATGCGCCTTAGAGAGTGTGTAAGATGTGTATGAATGAGGGAGGCGCCTCCCTATTGATACCCTTTCAAGTCATTGACCAAATATAAGACTTGAGCTTACATGTCATCTCACATGGGGCCCACTTCTCCTAGAGAGACCACAATTACATATTACATGATGTTACACTGGGGACTATTGCCCCTGACTTACAATGGAGGATGTACCTCAAGATCTAGACACAATTTAGACATCCTGTAAAGGGGTAACACACATCCCTAATGGGAGTACAACAACATACAATGATAATATAGATCAGAATATCTTCCGAAGTTACAAATACATCAACACTCCCTCTTAACTAGGAAGGTATTCTCTCTCGACACAGTCATCAACACATCTGGTCAGGTCTTCATCGCATCGTCATCATCACAGAGTCATAGAGTCTTCATTATAGCTGTTGCCATCATCTACTTATAATTTGATCATCGTCCCATACTATCTGTCATCAGAAGTTTCTACAGTGCCAACCCTTTTTCATGCTGGATGTAGGCCTAGCCCTCTGCCAGGTCTTCATCATCTTTGCAAGCAATCCATCAAGTAGGTACATCTCAGGATTTATTGTATGCCTCTTGCAAAACCTGCAGGATCTCCTAGGAGTGATTATATGCCACTGTAAAACCTAAAGGAGCATCCCAGGGCTGATTACATGCCTTGCAACACCTATGTACCCTACTGTCACCTCATCATCTTTAGATCATCTTATCGTCACACGAAGCACAACCAAGATACACATAACATAACACTTACATCCACCGGCATGGGAGGACAAGCCTACCACCAACCGGAAAAGGCTCAACATTTACATCAACGACCATGGGAGGACCAACCTACCACCATGTCGGAAAAGCTCTAGCTCTTACATCAATGACCATGGGAGGACCTAGCTTGCCACTGGGTCAGAAAGGCACCAACACTTACATCAACGACCATGGGAGGACCTAGCCTGCCACCATGTTGACAAGGTTCCAACACTTACATCAACGACCATGTAGGACCTAGCCTGCCACCATGTTAGAAAGGCTCCAGCACTTACATCAACGACCATGGGAGGACCTAGCCTGCCACCATGTCGGAAAGGCTCCAACACTTACATCAACGACCATGGGAGGACCTAGCCTGCCACCATGTCAGAAAGGCTCATGTGTATCTGCATCTTTCGGACTCATCACTTCCCCTTGGAAGGAACCTCGATCTGAAGAACACCAAGCTTCTCTCTAAATTACTCAAACTTCACTCTGGCTAATGGCTTGGTCAATACATCGGCTATCTGCTCGTCTGATCCGGATTTAGGTGTGAACGAAATGAAAGAACATATACAGAATCATAATAACAGACATTTTGCAAATATAACAGAGATACAGTAAACACATATTCTATTAAATGCCGATGGCAACCATTTGGCCCCGAATCTCCAAAAAATGTCGTTTAAGGCCTCAAAACGGCCCCGGAAGTTTAGGACTCGAAAAACTGCCGAAAAATAACTAGGAAACCGCCACAATGGACAATTGTTTTGAGCCAGTGGAATAGGTGGGTGGCCACCGATCTCCATCTGGATCAATCCTCCCTCCTTAGGAAGCAATGGTCTCCATTGCGTCGAATCCCGTATCATATCTCGAACTGTGTGTTGAGTTGATCTCCTGGTGCGACATTTGTTGAAGTGAAGAGGCTGCTTTTCTTTGGCACCCTGAGAGGGTTGTAATTGTTGTCTGGATGGTTTGTTTCTGGATGAGCACCTTGAATGCGTGGCTTTGCATTGTAGAGGTACTTGGATAGATGAGGAAACAATGGCTCTGTCTTCTTCTTGTGTCTGATGAGCAGAGACTCCCTGTGTAGAGGGTGTGGAGGTCTCTGTGATCTTATGTTCTCCTTCAGACGCAATTGTGAAGAGGAATAATTTTCTGATGTGGGAGTTTATCTTCCTACCTTGCGAGACTTTGTTAGGTGGAACTGTCTCTGGGATCCGGTAGAGTTGTCCTCCCAAAGTGACAATGACACTGCGAGGCCGTGACTCATATACAGCATGACGCTTCCACATATATGGTTGTCCTAAAAGAACATCACAGACTTCAAGTGGGGCCACATCACACAATACCTCGTCTTGGAAAGGCTTGATGCCATATGGTAGGAGGCATTGTTGAGTAATGCGGATACCTCGTCCTTGGCTTAGCCAACCGATGCTGTAAGGTTGCGGGTGTGGTGTTGTTGGAAGCTCCAATCTCTTGACGACTTCTGCTGAGATCAGGTTCTTTTGGCTGCCATTGTCAACAACAAAATGTAGAGGCGTTCCCTTCACCCACATCTGCGAGTGGAATAGGCGCTCCTCTGCCTCTGAATCTTCAGGATCCTCTAGTTGAATCTGTGCAGTAGCAACAGTGGCAGTGGGGTCTGCATCAATGATCTGCTTCCCATTGTCTGCGGCTGTGGCGTTGTGTTCTGAATCAGAATCAGGATCTGATTCTAAAGATTTGATCTCGGCCACTAATGACTGCTTTGAGCGACATTCATCAGTGTTGTGCCAAGGGCTTTTATGAAATTCGCACCACTTACCAGTGTCCTTCTTTGTCTTTCGATCTCCCTTCTTTGCTTGTGGCGGGGACTGGTTGTCGTTTTCTTTTGTTGTGTTCTGCGGGCCAGGGTTTCCCTTGCCTTGCTTCTGCGGTGGATTCGCAGGTCCAGAGTCTCGCTTGTTCTTTTGTCGAAATTTCTCCTCGATTTTGACAGCATACCGATAGGCGGATCCAAGTGAAGAGATGTCGAGGAAGTCCATCTCAGTTCGGATGTACCGATGTAGACCACTGCGATATTTCAGGATTAGGTGCCGCTCGGAGTCTTTGATACTCAGCTTTGTCCGCAGAGTATGAAATTCGTTGGTGTACTCCGACACCGTCTGGTCCCGTTCTTGACGCAGAATGGTCCATTTTGTGTACTGGTCATCATAGTTTCCCACAGGGTAATAGTGTTCCTTGACGGCATCTATGAAAGAGGCCCAAGTGGGAATTGTTTCAAACATTTCAGACTCGTCTGATAAGTTTTGCTCACAATAAGTACCCCACCAATTTTGGACATGGGGGACTGCCTTAAGGAGCGCAAAGGTAATCTTTTCTCTATCGGAAAAATTGTGAACAGAGAAATACCCTTCTAGAACATTCAACCAATTATCCAGGGCATCTGCATCAATATTGCCTTCAAATAAAGGAATATCAAAGTTAACTTGTACCTTAAAGGGAGTTGCATCCCCGAACCGACTGCTTGTTGAAGATGCACTGGCCGCGGCCGGCATTCGCCGAAGGATTTGGGGGAAACTATCCATCATCTCGTTCCTCTGTCGCTCGAGGGCTTCCTCGAGCAACGACTTGATAGGATCTCCTGCTCCGTCGTCTCTCTTTTCTTCCGCCATGGGAGGTCGTTTGGGACGGCGAGAATGATCAAGTGAAACTAGTTCGAGACCAAACTCTCTGTACTCGGACCTCGTCGGGGACATGCACCGAGAAACAAACAAAGAGCAGATTGCTCTGATACCACTGATCCGGATTTAGGCGTGAACGAAATGAAAGAACATATACAGAATCATAATTACAGACATTTTGCAAATATAACAGAGATACAGTAAACACATATTCTATTAAATGGCGAAAATAGAACAGACTGTAATACAATTGCTAGAATGGTGGTAGCTATCTCTGAGAAGAGATGTGGCCGCTACGCTCATTCGTGCCAAGATGAATACAAAATGAGGCCAAAGGGGCCTATTTATAATAAAAATGAGGTGAGAACCCCAAAAGTCCCAAAACGTAACCCTAGAAGATGAACCGTCATAAAGTTTGCGGCCCCACGGTGGTAAGTTGAACAGTCTACTTCCCGGGGTCATAACTTTTGCATACGATCTCCGATTTGGGCGTTCGATAACTCGTTGGAAAGGTCTGTCTAAGCTTTACAACTTTTGGTTGGCCAAATGCATGCCGATGGCAACCATTTGGCCCCGAATCTCCAAAAAATGTCGTTTAAGGCCTCAAAACGGCCTCGGAAGTTTAGGACTCGAAAAACTGCCGAAAAATAACTAGGAAACCACCACAATGGACAATTGTTTTGAGCCAGTGGAATAGGTGGGTGGCCACCGATCTCCATCTGGATCATCGTCCATCGCAACATACTGGAGCTTCACTGCTCCTCTCTGCACCATATCCCCAATATAGTGATACTTGATCTCGATATGCTTCGACTTGTCATGGAACACCAGGTTCTCAGAAAACTTCACACAACTCTGGTTGTCACAATATATACAAGTAGCATTCAACTGGAGATCAAACGAATCAGACAGTAGCTTCCTTAGCCATACTGCCTCATAACTAGCCGAACAAGCTACGACATACGTTGCTTCGGCTGTACTCAGTGCCACACATGACTGCTTCCTGTGAAACCAAGAGATCACACCTGATCCCATACTGAAGAAGCACCTCGAAGTGCTCTTCCTATCAATGGCACTTCCTGCCCAATCCGAATCCACATAAACTTCTAGGTTAATCTTTCGATTTGCATCATACTTGAGACCATAATCAATTGTACCCTTCAGGTACCTCATAATATGATTTGCAGCAATCAGGTGAACATGTCTCGGATCCGTCAAGAACTGGCTCAATGTGTTCACAGCAAAGCAAATATCTGGTCTCGTATTTGTCAGGTACATCAAGGATCCAATCATCTGACGATACATCGTGGCATCAACTGACTTTGATGAAGCATCACTTAATAGCTTTAGGTTCGATGCCATAGGTGTGGCCATGGCCTTGTAGTCCATCATCCCGAACCTATTTAGGATCTCCACTGCATACTTCCCTTGTCCAAGGAAGATTCCATTCGCACTCTGCCACACTTCCATGCCTAGAAAGTGGTGCATCATACCCAAGCCCTTCATCTCAAACTCGACAGCAAGCTTCCTCTTCGTGTCAGCAATCAACCCATCCTCACCTGTCACAAATAGGTCATCTACATACAATAGAAGTATCACTGGGTTTCCTTCCTCAACCTTGTAGTAAAGGTTGGAATCTGCTTTAGTCATGGTAAAGCCCAAACTAGTTAGGAAGCTGTCAATCTTGTCGTACCACGTCGAACCTGAGGATCTTCTGCAGTCACTCCCTCTGAAGTAGAGCATCACTCTACCTCTACCTTTCGTACTCTATGTATTGAAACATTCTGTAATGGAGTGACAAGTAGCTTCCTCTGCTACTAATATTCTATGTATCCATCTAGAGTCACTGGATACCAAGATCCTCCATCTTGAACTGTGTTGAAAAGTTCTTCTCGCACCCATCTATGAGCTTGTCATCCTCTATAGGCTTTCATCTTCAATCTTGTAGAAAAGGTTAAGATCTTCATCACTCTAGGTGATCTTCAAGCTCCATATGTAACTGTATGTTCTGTCCAATGTTATTAGAACCGAACCGGCTGACCCTGGGAACCGGAACCGGACAAAAACTGGGAAACAAACCGGATCAATAAACCGGTTGAGCAAAAATACATAAAACATTCATTTTTTCAAAAAATACATATATATCCATGTGCATCCATGTGAATTCAAACCATTATACACAAATATGCAAAGTTTCTCATGTATATAGCAAGTAAGAGTGTATAAAACCAAAATAACATCGACTGCAAATACATATCTAAAGAAAAGTACATCAACAAAGAGGTTATAAATGGCCTCTAAAGTCAAAATATAAGCATATGACTGCAGTCTAGACTCTAGAATCTACAATCTAATGATTCTAATCATATATCAGAATTATCTGAGTCCTTATGCTCAGACTCAGAGTCATCATCCACATCCTCAACATGAGCATGGCTCGACTCCCCTAGGCCTAGAGGCACTTGTCTAACTGCAACATCAATGTTCACATCCTCTTGTTGTGGAAGAAGGCCCAAGTCCATCCACAACTAAATGTGATTGATATCTAGGGTGGAAGCCTCATTTTATAACATTAGAAGGGTCATGGGTAAACTAAACAACTCACATGTACACCCTATTTTTTATTTTATTGAAAGAATTTGAAATTAGTTGTTTTTGGGGGTCCTTGTCGTTTTTGTACATAATCGGTCGGTTTGGAGAAAGCCAAGCAATTTTATATGGAACCAACTGGTTCATCCTTGAAACCGGCCAAAAACAATTTGAGTGCGTGATTTGACTCGTTGAAGCTTGTAAGTTGGGTTTTGATAACATTGATTCTATCCCATGGGTGCCTTCTGAGCTTGTACAAGACCTTTTTTCAAAACTGGTTGGGTTCTGATAACATTGGTTCTATCCCATGGGTGCCTTCTGAGCTTGTACAAGGCTGCCTTTAATTTGCACACATGAGTCTTCCTGTCATGTGTCTCAACTCCTAGTGGCTGCTCTACGTATATTTCCTCCTTGACTATATCATTCAAGAATGTTATCTTGATGTATCTCCCATCTCATACCTGTACGTATGGATATAATGGAAGTGTACCACGTCACTAGTGCAAATGTCTCTTCGTAGTCTATGCCTTCTTTCTATGAGAAGCCTTGTGCTACGAATCTTGCATTGTATCCTGTTGTCCGCCAAATGCACACCAGCAGCAAAAATCTAATGAAAGTTGTCTCCTCACTCGAGAAAGTGGGAGAGGTGTGGCCTTGGGGGCAAGCACAGAGCCAGGTACTGTCACCTACTCCTAGCTCTTCCGTTTAGGCTAACTCCTAACGAAGCCGAGGGGGGTAGTCCCTAACAAAGAGTTTCTATGGCTCAATGTTTTAAATGTTTTTTGGTGGTTGCGGATGCGGATGGGTGTTGTTTAGGAGTTTTCTGATGGAAAGATCACAGTTTTAACTTTAAAAAATTACAAAGATATGCTTGTGGTATTTAAATGAAACACAACACTGATTGAATTAAACAAAAAAACATCCATATGATAAGATATTGAACAATACACTTGAGATATGAAAATACAATAATAACAGACCAATGCCTTATCCAATGGGCATGGAGTCAAAAAATTGTAGTGCTGGGATGCTTGATACAAGAGTTCAATGTTTTTGAGATCGTTTTGCAAGTGCTCTTTGTAAATTTTAGCAAGTTTTAGTGATCTTTGATTATTAAGGCTGAGAGAACAAGGTATCAAAGTCCAATCGGAAAGTATTCTAAGTCGTTCCGTTCAAGACCTGTCGGCCCATCTAGTATCCAGGGCTAGGTGTTCGGAGAAATTAACCAACGAGCCGGGAAACTTAGGCAATGGGGGGTTCCGACGCCCTTACTGAGAACAACTCGAATTCTTTTGACAACGCCGGTGCGTTGGTTGTGGGGGTGAAGATTTTATTATGTTATCATTTGCAAGATTAACAAATCTGATCACCGTTCTGAGTACGAGTCCAACTTTTTAGGGTCGACAGAGCATACTAGGTGAGGGATAACAACAAAGTAAATTTTAAGTGGGAAAATGTGAGTTGGAATGATTTTATTATTATGAGCACATAGTTCAACTCTCTAACAGAGAGGGCTCTTGACTTCGTCTTATGATGAAAGTTCAAGAGACTTTAACTATTCTATATGCCTAATGCAAGAAGAATGCAAATCTAACTATGTTCTCCGACAGAGAGTGCTCTTGACTTGGGTTATGGCAAGTTCAAGAGACTTTGGTTTATTTTAAAAGACAATCAGATTGTAAATATGAAATCGCGTGATAGCTCAAATAAAGTAGAAACTAATCTAGCAATTAGTGTTCTAAGCAAAAATTAAACTAATCTAGGTACTTGAAGCAAATCTAAGCTAAGAACACACAAGACACTCTTCCCCTAATGGGGAAGAAACACAAACTATGGGAGTCTTTATCCCACTTAGCCTTATTTTATTAATCAAATACAACTTTTGAGGATTTTCAACCTTGGAATGAGAAATGAAGATGGTAGAAGTGACTTTTAAAAGGGCTCTTAAGAGCTTTACAAAAAAAGAGAGTGTTTAAGTTTTCATGGTTTTGATCTTGGTTTCAAATCTCCTCTTGGTTTTCCAATCTTCTTCTTCTCTTTGATAATCTTTTCTTTTTCTTCAAGTCCCCTTCTTGAGTTTGCTTTTGCTCAATACCTACAACATAATGCAAATCACACTACAAGCACCCTTTAGCATTAGTCAAATCAAATGAAAAGGAAATTAGATGCAACTAAGATCCAAGTATGAAATTGAAAAATTTTGTCTTTTCGAAGTAAGAAAAACTAGGAAAACGTACACTTAAAAGAGTAAAAAAAAGGCTAAAAAAAGATGAGGAAACAGGGAAGCCAACAAAGAAGTTGGATGGCTGCAAAAAAGAGAAAAAGGGGCAGCCAAGTATGAGAAAAGATGGCTGCAAAAAAGATGAAGAAAAAAGGCTCGAAGAAAGACAAAAAGTGGTTGAAAAAGTGCCCAAAAGGGCTGAAAATTGAGGTGGAAAAGGGCAGCCAACCAAAAGAAAAGTCGGCTGCAAAATAACGAGGAAAATGACAGCCACACAAAGGAAAGGATGGCTGCAAACAAGAAGGGCGAACATGGCAGCCAACAAGAAGATAGTTGGCTGCAAAAAATTGAAGGAAGAGAGGCAAAATAGAAGAGCTAAGGAGAAGGAAAAAACAAAGGGGTGGAAACCAAAAAAAAACGAAAGCAAGAAAGGTGTTTTAGGGCTTCCAAGGTAACCAAGTTTTAAAGTAGTTTGTAAGATGGAACCTAAAGCAAACCAAACCCTTAGTGCCTCCTTCTTGAAATAATCCAAGCTATGTAGATCCTGAAAAGAAAACCAATGTTAAACAAAAAAGCTTGTGATCTTGAAGATGAGATAGATGCAACCGAGATCACACCCTTCTCCAAGATGGCAAATCCTGTCCAAAATCAGAGCACTCAAACAACCCAGTGAGATCAATCAACTAGCATGCTAAGCATATAAAGATTCATCAACATTAATACAACTGAATATTTCTTGCTCATGAATTCTTGATACAATAGCATAATCAACCAAATTATCAACTGTAAATGGGAGATTTACGTTCTATATAATAGACTTCTAAAACCAATTGATTTGATCACACATAAGCATTTGAATTGAAACATATGAAAAGCATTCACCTCACAAAGTTCATTCACCACTAGCACCAAGTCGCATGGACCTCCAAAGTCTTGATCTTATTCCAAATAATGAGCATAAAGCAATTACAAAATTCTACAGAGTAAGTTTACAACAAAGGATCCATGAAGAAAAGAGTGCAAAGCACCTCTATTTATACAAAATACCAAGCCCCAGGGGCTTTTAATGAACCAAAGATCAATCCGGAGTTAAGCTGAGCTGAACTGGGCTTGAACTAAGTTGAACTAGAGTTGAACTGATAATAAGCTGCCAACACACCCAATCAACCTCACCAACTCCAAATCGGTGTCTCCTTCTCCCCTCACGTGAATGTACGGCATCCTGGAATCGGCATGATTGATTTGATGAATGGTAACACATGAAGTTAAGTGAAGATCTCGGGTTCCAAACCATATTATAATAAAAAACAAAGCTTGAGTTTCATGTGCATACAAGGGGGCCCACTCCATGCTAGCGCAACCATGCTCACGCTTTCAACTAGTGTGAGCTCCTCCATGTTGACAACACACCCCAAAACATATTCATTTGCATTGGTGTGTTTATACCATGGTTTAAGTAACTCATATATTAACGATGGGTCCACCCACATCCCAATCGCATGCATCACCACCACATAAGCGTGAGCTCAATCCATCACCTCTATGTCATCCCCTTTATTTTTATCAAATCGCTAAGCATGGAATATACTATGGTTTAAAACATATGAAATATATGCCATTGTTTAAGTTATGTAGTGGATAGGGGCATCTCCATTCCCATTCGTCACTTCCACAACACTCGTGCTAGAGTGACCACTCCCATTCACGTCATCCATTCCTTTAACTTAATACAAACTTCAAATTTAATCCAAATTTTCAACTCATGTCATGTGAAATAGAGTCGTAACTTAATATGGGACCCATGCCAAATCATCTCCACCTCTTAAAAATTCAATTTTGACATTTTAATATTTGGACCTTAGTGCCAAAATGTCCATTTTTAGCATTTAAATGCCATCTTGATGCATTTTTAGTCAAATACTACTTCATGGGGTGCTTTGGCTACCCGATTGATGGTGAAAGTGGTCACTAGGGAAAAGATGCTACTCCGAGCTTGAAAATGAGCCCAATCATGCTGAAAACGGACTCCTTATCACTCTTTTATTACATTTTGAATTTTTCCATTTAAACCATTAAAAAATGGCTTTAAACACAGACAAAATTATTTTTCTTGGAATCCAACGAAACTTTAGGGGGACCTAGTACATGTTCATACGACTCAATCGAAATGCCCAGCATGACAAAAAACACTGACACGAAGGCTCTAATAGCCTCCCAAGGCCGAAACATCAAGACAACTACCCCAGCTTTGGAGGAGCGAGTGAAAAACTTAGAAATTATTGGTCATTTGTTCAACAACCAATAATAACCAAGAGAAAAAACACTCTGGGTTAGTTGGCTTGATGCCCAAGTCCGGGAAGCTGAGTCTTTTATAAAAAATTAAATGCTAGGACATTTTTTACATTTTCCCCAAGGGGGTATGAACATGTATTTTACAAAAAATAAAAAGTTCAGCCAAAAACTGGCTAACTCAAGAACACACTGAACCTCTGAACTCTGGAGATGAGCATTCATCATGCTCGATAACTGGTGGCTCAATAGGAAGTTCAACTATTGTACAAAATAGTTGGCAACATATCCCACGATGTCGCCATCTACTGCATGCTAGGTCTTGTAGATCCATATGGAAGACACTATAGACTTCCCTTCAAGTCTCGACACCGCATCCTAGACATCATTCTTCTTGAACTGGTACTCTTTGATCATAGTTTCCTTCCCTTTCTTCTTGGCTACTTCTTCATAGCTGGAAGGCTCTGCATCAATGATGTCGCTCAACAGTGTCACATAACTAGAGTGTGTCTGAGGCCTCTTGCTTTCTTTGGAAGTCTCGTCATACTATTCTTCATCTTGGATTATTTCTCATGCCCAAGGTGGTCTTCATCTCTCGACGTGGATCTACCGTTCTCTTTATATTTTTCTAAAGCTCTTTCTTTCGCTATGGTGTCTTTGACTCGGGAAGCTTCAGGTTCCTCTTCTAAACTGTCGTTACCTTTATTTGTTCTTTGGAATTATCTACAAGTCAGGTTTAGTTGCATGATTAGAAACATATCATAATTTTCAAAACATATTAATAGTGACAAATATATGTCACATAGCCATGCGACTATTTTAGCCAATGCTACAACATTCATCCATATCATGTATACATATAGTAACTTCTAGATGCATTCTACCCCAATGTTATTAAGAGTGTGTACTACTCCTAATATACCAGCAAAGAGGTTTCAATTTAGATAAGTAGTAATGGAATGTTGTACACCATCATTGACCTCTTACCCATCATGTGCAATTTAGTCGTATAAATGCAAAAATACTCGAACATCAACTGAATATAAACAAATGTATAACCAAACAATATCATGAAATGACAATTGAATACTTATCTTTATTTGTTTCATGGGTAGACTCCTTGAGTCTTCAGTGTCATCATCTTCTTCATTCATAACAACATCATTTCTTATCCGAATGCTAAGATGGATAAGTGGTTCTTCAAGAATTGAGTCCTTCATATTCCTCATCGCTTGAGGGATCTTCTTTGAATCGTGAGAGGTTGATCTTCAGTTGCTCCCATCTTCTCTTCTCTTATTATGAGTTGAACTTCTTCTTGTGTGCACTCTTCCCAGAGTCTGCTAAAGGTAATCACTTCCTTTTGGCACACATTCCTCGAATGAATGAATCCCATGATCTTGGGAGGATATTCAAGGTGGTTAGAACAATCTCTTATTCTTCTTCGATTGCTTCGTCATAGCATCGAACACTTCCTTTTGCTTTCTTCAAGGATGACACATGAGGGATGAGATGATCTTTAATAGAATCTGCAATGATTCTTTTGGTTCTAGCCTTAGCCTCATCTCCCTTTGGCTCTTAGAACTTCCTTACTGAAATATTGATCCAAGTCAATTTCATCAAGGATCACGGAGGTCCTATTCTTCCATGCTCGGAAGTTGTCAACTTCACCAAGCTTGTCATCAACCTGGGTGTGATTAGTCATTTTGAAATGAGAACCTCATATGTAAATATAAAAAAAAAAGATCTTATCGATTTGAGGCATCCGTCCTAGTTCCGGAGCTGGTTGATCAAGGGTTTCTAGGGTTTGTTAGAGAAACCCTAATTTTCAAAACTTGGAATTTCAAACTTTTGATTGGATAGAAAGATGGGCCTCTTCAAGGCGAGTTGCCCAATGTACTCATTTTTTGAAAACAACGGAGGGAATCTCCCTGGAACAGGAAGCCCTAGTTTTCCAATTTCTTCTGCAGAAATGACTAATATTGATTCTATTGTATCTCCGAAGTTTAGACTCCTTACATTCTGAAACTTTTCACCGAGATAGCTTGATATGTCCTCTTTCCAACCCCACAGGTTAGAGCAAAAGTGGATTCTCCAAGTGGGACTTATGCTGAGTTTACCAAGGTGACTATTTTGGGGACTATTCAACATAGCGAACTTCTACGAACTGCTAGGATTACTAAATTTAGTCTTCTAGGGTTTTCAAGTATGAAACCCTAATTTTCATTAGCTGGCATTGCAACTGTATTTCGGCTATACAGTGAAACTTCTCTGATTCAGAAATTGATACCACCAATAGATGTGCCCTAGTGAGGTGAGTTAGCCTAGCCCTCCTTGCTTGATGATCTGTGGAGAGAACACCTTCAACTAGGAAGCCCTAGTTCTCACAGCTCCACAGTGCCATCTTTTAGAGAGGCTCTTGTTGTCACACAACTTGTAGTTGTCCCTAAAGGTATCCCATCCGAGATGGTAGAGGAGATAGACAACTAAAGAGGTGACCCAAGAAGTGCAACGGTTCCCAATGCAAGCTGGGAGTCACGTCAACCAAGGCACTCTTCACTTTAGATTATGAAGAATCACAACCAAGGGGGAGACCCTATAACCAATCAAAGAAGATTAGCCAAAACAAAGGTTCATAGGGGAGTGTGTAAATTGAGTTACAGAAACCAATGCAAGCTTAGGTGAGCCCAAGAGTTTAAGTGTGGTTGAAGAGGCTTAAGATATTAGGAATGTTTCAACCAATGAATGAGTTAGGTCACCTAGGAGGCCAAAGAGATTGATCTAACAC
Organism: Pseudotsuga menziesii; assembly: GCA_001517045.1. Classification (NCBI taxonomy): domain Eukaryota; kingdom Viridiplantae; phylum Streptophyta; class Pinopsida; order Pinales; family Pinaceae; genus Pseudotsuga; species Pseudotsuga menziesii. Next base: position 167,067 of record LPNX011193737.1, on the reverse strand, counting down.
CATGAAATACACAAGTAGGGCCCACTTCCGTAAAATAGGGAAATGATTCAAATGGGTCCCACAAGGTCAAATTAGGGGTGATATTGTGCCAAGGGGTGTTTGATGATGTGGATCTATGGATCCAAGGTAAATTAGACACACCCACATATGGGATCTTAGCATATGAAACAATCCCCAAGGAGTGCGAATAGACCCAAGGAGACTAGTGCCTTTAGATGGAGGCGCAAATGGAGTCCAAATTATGCCAAATTGTAGTTCAGGGTAGTTAAGGCAATTATTAAGGTGGGTTTTAAATGGCTGCCCCAAGGTAGGCTAGATCTCTATAAATCTAAGCTTGAAAATGTATCACCCAATGACCCAAGTGGGGCACAACCCTCAAAATGAGGAATGGGGCCCACAAGGCAAAAATCAAAGGGGTGAAGCACTAGGGGTAGGTTATCAAATGAGAGGAGTGCAAATCAAGCGGGATCTCACCTACCCAAGTGAGAGAACTAGCAAAACTCACCTAACCAAGGAGTGCGACCTTACCCAAGGAAGGCTAAGTGCCTTGGGAAATGCGTCAAATGAAGCCCGATTGCCACCAAACTGTAGATCCGAATTGCCATGGATGCTATAGAGGTGGGTTCTTTTTATTATTCCCAAAGACAAGCTAGATCCAAGTACATTTGGAAAAAAGTGAAAAATGAGGGTTTTAATCAATGAGGGTTTTGAGATCTAAGAGAATAGATGGGTACGATAAAAGAATTTCATACCTCATGGAACATACCTGGAAGATGAAGATGGAAGAGGCTTGTGACGAGGATTACTTCCCACAAAGATCAAATGCCAAACTTTGATGAGCCCTTCTTGCCAATGTTTTGCCTCCTTCAACCAAATCGATTTTCCTATTCCTGTCAATCAAGGACACAAAGATCAATCAATCAATCAAGAATGGAAAGAGATGCATACAAAGAGATGAGAAACATGAATTGTTGGTACAAAAGACAAAACAACTCCCAGTCACCCAAAACGTCCTCTTTAAGCTTGAAGGGTATACATCCCCACCAATTCGCACCCCTCCAAAACGTCGTCTTTGCCTGCAAAACAATGTTAGTTGAAGATAAAATCAAGATGGCCACCAATGTCTGTCAGTGCAGAGGAAGAAGCATTTACAATCACCACAAGCATTCCATTTCCAAGATCGAAGATGCCCAAGAAAGTATTTTTATTCTAATAGCCTAAAGCCAAAAATCTCTAGATCTCTCCTGTCTTTACAATGAAAAGCTCTATCCTTTAAATAGAAATGAGAGATAACAAACTCCTAACCACCTTTCAAATGGATGGCTAAGATTAAAAGATCAAAATATTCTAATCAATGGTTGAGACGAGCTCAACATAAAATACATGGATCAATACAATAATATAATATATCAATAGAGTAAATCACCCTAGGAGAGGGGATCCCACTCAATAAAAAATGAATAAAGCTCATGGTGGGTCCAGGGGGTATTAACTAACACCCCTAGTGTGTCCCCATGGCACAATAAAAATAATATAATTTTTAAATGCAAACTAGTGTCTCTCTGAGGAAATTGTGAGCCTCCAAAAGCTTCAGAAAATAATAAAATATGCCGAAGAGATGGATGTGGGTCCATCCAAGTGCTAAAACTGTTGGAAAAGGAATGGAAGACATCACCCTCATCATCAAAACTCATCCCATTCCATTTCCTTGCCTCAGTAGCCCAAATCGAATTCTTCAGTAGCCATTTTCATTATTTTTAATCTGTCTCGGGAAATGTGATATGGCTCAAACTGCCCCCTAGAGTGCTAGCGTTGTCAAACTAAGCCCACTAGGCTCTCTAGGAGAGGGGTAAAATGGTAAAAACAAGTGGCTGGACCACCCCCTCCTCATATAGCGCCCTAGGTGAATCAATCAAATCATCTCTCTGTTATGATAGGCCACTCAGCATGGCAAAACTGCACCAAAATGGTATACTGAGACAAATCATCACTGTAACTGCTCGAAACTGAAAATAAACTGTCTCATTAGACTCAGGGAACCGAAATCCATCTAAGGTGCATACTCATACACCGTACATATCTCTTCATGATCAGGTACAATATCCAATATGCCCAGGCAGATAAAATAATAATCTGTAACTAATCAAATAATCAATAATATAACCTAGGCTATCATCAATCTGCTGCAAGTGTTTATAGGTTAAGCCATGCTCTACAAATCATTAAAATAACAATTATAACAAGTAGCAATCATTTCACTGGCAATCTATCAACCAAATATAGAGTTTCTTTAATTAGTTAACTCAGACCAGACTTCATAGTTGTAATCAATTTGCTAGTGAAGGATGAGGGCTAGAAATCAAATGGTTAGGATAAAGGGTGACTACCAACTTGACACTGTGGCACTTTGGATATGGAAAGGGGATATTCACTCTAGCATATGCTGGACAAGCAACAACACAGGGGATGGCAGTGTCTCACAAATGGATAAGTTACGTTCAGAGGTGCTTATTCACCTTGACAAATGCTCACAATCCAAATCAGATACAAGTGAGGCCAACAATCTTTAGATATAACTTTTTAAGAACCATTGCTTTTTGGGCCTTCGAATTTCCATAGCCTTGGTCCATGCATTAATTACACAGATTTTATTATTGAGGCTTCATGCATTCATGTATGTTTTAAAACACTACTTTTCATGAATAGATTTTCAGAAGATATTCATTTCAATATACTTCATAGCCAATTTCATTAGGATTGCCTTGCATTCATGTATGTTCAAAAACACTACTTTTCATGAATGGGCTTTTTATAAGATATTCATTTCATTTCCAAATACATTGTATTGGTTGCAACACTATTTGTTTCAGGTTTAGCCAACACAGCCTAGGAAACTCAGAGCCGAGACACAAATAACCAAGGAAGCTTATCCAACAAAGAGGCTCTAGTGGGGAAAGGTCCTCCATGCCACAAGTCAAGTAGTAGGTCAGGATGTAAACATAACTGGAAGGTAATGGATGGGTGGAGATAGTGAACAATGAGGCCAACACTAGAAAACCAAAGTGTGGTGGGAATGATCACCTCTATTCTCCCTAAGGAGGGTAAAACCAATGAGTATGGGTCAAGAAATTCTAGGTCTAAGTAGGGACATACATACATAATATCAATACAACCAAGTCCACATATTTATATGACCGCCAGATCATGACACTAGATGCTAAGACATGTCACAAGAATGAGTATAAAATAAATAATAACCAATCACAAGATAATATCCGCTGAGTGATATACATGTAAATAATCAATCTAAACCAACATCTGTTCAATGAGAAACTACTGCTGTAAATCTGGGCACTACCGACTTCTCTGCAAATGGCTAAATGACTACATCAATCCTTAAATTTGAGTGTCCTGAGACTCAGACATGGCATGGGAAAGTACTATAGTCCATCATCAAATAGTGATCCATCATAGATGCTCAACTCAACATCTCGTATGTAAGGTAACTGGCTGAAAAAGTGTATTGGAATCTGAAAAAATAGAATATGGTAGCCCGACTACTGTATATGTGATAACATCTTTGATACCATGTTAGATTTTCTTAAGATCTGATTAGATTATCTAGGATCTTTATCTGAAAGAATAACAAGTACAACAAAATGCATAAGATATAAAAGATACACAAGACACAGATTTTCATCGGGGAAACCATAAAGGAGAAAACCCTGCAAACTTCTTCAGAATAGTAAGATGATAAAAAATAGTAATAAGAAATGTTCAACAACTATCTCTCTCCTTCTCTGACTGTCTCTCTCTCTCATGCACCTTAGAGAATGTGTAAGATGTGCATAAATGAGGGAGAGTGCCTCCCTATTTATACCCTTTCAAGTCATTAGCCAAATATAAGACTCGAGCCTACATGTCAACTCACATGGGGCCCACTTCTAGAGAGACCACAATTACATATTACATGATGTTACACTGGGGACTATTGCCCCGACTTACAACGGAGGTTGTACCTCAAGATCTAAACACAATTTAGACATCCCGTAAAGGGGTAACACACATCCCCAATGGGGGTACAACAACATACAATGATAATATACATCATAATATCTTCCCAAGTTACAAATACATCAACACTCTGATTGTCACAGTGAACTACTGTAGCCTCTAGCTCACACTCGAACAACCCTGAAAGCAACTTCCTCAGCCACATTCCCTCACAAGCAAGCAAACTGGTTGCCATGTATTCAATCTCTGCTGAGCTCAATGCCACTGGCTTCTGCTTCCTACTGAACCAAGAGACAACCCCTGATCCAATGCTGAAGCAACAACCTGGAGTGCTCTTCCGGTCCCCTACACATCATGCCCAGTCAACATCTGTGAAGCCTGCTAATTGTACACTCCCCCTGCTCTTATAAACCAACGCATACTCCACTATACCTCTGATGTAGTGAAGTATGTACTTCGCAACCATCCAATGCACTCTTCGAGGGTCCACCATGAATTGACTCAAAGAGTTGACTTCAAAGCTGATGTCTAGCTGTGTGTTGACCAGATACATGAGCGATTCGATAAGCCGTCAGTATAACGTAGGATCAAATCCGTTTGACCCTAATGCATCAATGTGAAATCAATGTGAAAATGTTCATAAACAAATGAAATATTCGATTTGCATCTCTAAGCATTCATTCTAAATAAATTGAAGTGGTAAACAAACAACTTAATTTACCTCGCAAAATTGATATCAGTCCTTCAAGCAAGCTAGATTTGGAATTTGGAAAGCAAGATGGATCCAACACATATTATCCCAAAAAAGCACAATGATAGTACACCCACTCAACAAAGCACCACACAAATAGACCTCCAAAGTCTCTTTTATTTCTCAGATAAACAATGATTACAATAGCTAGCTCTTCCCAATATAATTTTGACTCGTTTGAATGAGCAGAGCAAGCTTTATTTATAGCAAATACAAGCCCAAGGGGACACTACCAACACTGGCAGAAGAAGAAAGAGTTCAACTAAGTGAAGCTGAGTTAAACTGCATCAATCAGAAGAATCGGAAGGGATATCCTTAGTTTGACTGAAGTGTTGGTATGGAAGAGGTGCCACCTCAGACGAGGTAGGAAACCTCACTCACCTACCAAGCAAACACATGGTCCATTCTCCAAATCGCAAGTTCCAACCAACTCACGCGAATGTACAGCTTTATTATGACATGAGCTCCAATATGTTGTTGATGTCACCATGATTCCACATTGGTTGAATTGCAATAAGACTTCAAATAATAAACCAAAGTTTCATTTGCGATGTGGATAGGGGGCTCCACACTCTCAAACTAATGCATGCCCAAGTGTAGTGTGAGACTCCTCCATGGTGAGTTGACGTCACCACCCAATGTTTAATGGGATGTTTTAAAAATTTAAGACATGCAAACTCTCGAAACAACATGGATGTGAGAGTCCACTCCATAGTAGCGCCCTCATCCACCAAGCTAGCGATTCTCATTGAGCCTTGACGTCATTCCTTATTAATACTTCGCCACCTTACGATAGCACCCAAGTGTGGTATATTCATTTATATAAATTATGGTTCTAATGTGATGTGAATGGGGTCCACATCTTTAGTGCTAGCGCATGCCTTCCAAACAATGCTAGGGTGAGCTCCTCTTTATGTTGACGTCACATTTTTATTTGACTTATTACCTTACTTTAAAACCCAACTTATGATGCCTTTGAGTGGATGAATGAATCGCTTCCTTCATGGGACCCTTTTGCCATGTCACTTTGATATAAAACAAATTGAATTTTGACTTATTCAAATTTGTCATTTAGTGCCAATATGTCCAAATTTAGCATTAAAATGCCATTTTGATGCATTTTTTGCCAAATAATGCCTCACGAGGTGCTTCGGCTGCTCGACTGATGCATAAAGTGGTCCATGAGGTAAAGAGTATGCTTTGAGTGTCAAAACGAGCATCCCCATGTCAGAAACGGACTCTGTATCTGACTTTTATTAAATTCTGAAGTTTTTTAATTAAACCATTAAAAAATGGCTTAAAAAACAGAGAAATTTTATTTTTCTTGGAATCTGACGAAACTCCAGGGGGAACTAGTACATGTCCATACGACTCAATTCGAATGCCTAGCATGGTGAAAAACACCGACACGAAGGCTCTAATAACCTCCCTAGGCCGGAACACCAAGATGACTACCCTAGCTTTGGAGGCGTGAGTGAAAAACTCAAAAATTATTAATCGTTTGTTCAACAACCAATAATAACCAAGGGAAAAAACACTCTGGGATAGTTAGCTTAATGCTCAAGTTCGAGAAGCCGAGCATTTTATAAAAAAAAAATGCTAGGACATTTTTTACAATATTCCCCAAGGGGTATGAACATGTGTTACAAAAAAAATCCAAACAGACTCCCAGAAAAAGCCTGGCAGACTTCTGAATTCTGAAGAAGGAACAAGTATACTTGTTCCACTTCACCGACTGGCTTGAAAAAATCCACCAAGTACAACTTAGGTGGTAACATGGTCTTCGTCTTTCGTACACTTTCGAATATCTTCTATTTGTCTTCTACTGGAATCAACTTCTGGACCTTCTTTAATATGTGAATACTAAATCATAGTCTGCTTGTATCATCATTATGAGCATTGGATATCAGTATGATAATATTGAGACATCATCTTTATCTTCATTATCTGCAATATATGTGTAAGGATATTGATAACATCAACAATTTTCATCAGCTTGTTAGTGCTAACAACTCAACAACAACTAATGCTAGAGCATCATCTGCATAATCAACATAGAGATGTTGAACCATTGATACCATCATCAGACATGTAACTACAATCATCAATGTATCATTATTGATACGGACTCAATCAATCATTGATCAAGAAGCAAACAAACATCACCACAATAGCATAATAATCATCAAGCATGACATCAATCATCAACATCAAACAGTATAGCAATACTGCATCAATCATCAAGCTGTTGATGAAATTGTCATTGATGCCAACATGGTCTTGATGTCATTGATGCCACCACTCTGCTAAAGATGTTGAAGACTCAGCTAATGATGCAGAAGACCTAGGAGATGGACATTGAAGCTAAAGGCTGTTGATAATATATGGTTCTATGTTGTGAAAAAGTCCCTTAAGTTGATTGACTTTAAAATAGTCAAAGAAGTCAGCCCAGCCAACAGAAAAAAAAAATTCCTTAAGAAAAATTCCTTAAGGTGAATTAGAAAAGGTGATTTATGGGTGACTTTATAGAAAGTTTTTTAATATAATAAAAAAAAATTAAGTCAGCAAAACAAGGAATTGTTTATAAAAATAAAAATAAAATATGAAAAAA
>LPNX011193737.1:130110-148314 GCA_001517045.1 Pseudotsuga menziesii | reverse complement strand
CCTGTCAAACCTCTCTATGAGCTTCTGAGTGAACTCACCGTAGGAATGTATGGTGTTGTGACACAATGTCACCAATCCGTGGTACCACCACTCGTGAGCCTCTCCGTCTAGGTGAAGTGTAGCCAGTTTAATGGCGTCTGTCTCTGTCATGGGGTTGAGTTGAAAATAGGTATCCAACTTTTGAACCCATATCCTCGCTGATCCTCCGCGAGTCCCATCAAAGTTTGGGATGGTCAACCTGCCCAAGGTCTTCTGCAGCTCATAGTTGTGATTGGAACCCTTGTTGAAATTCCTGGGCCTGTTTCTACTCTTCATGTTGCAGAAATCTGAAAAAGACATGGCAGCATGAAATTCATCCCCTAAGTCTCTATACTCCTGTAAATAAACCCCAAAAGGCTCGCTAGGTTCTACCTGCATGACCAGGCCCCCTACTGTATCTGCCAAGAAGTGAGGCATGGTAGGCCTAATAGAAGGTCTGCTGTATATGTGCGGAGTATTCTGAATGTTAGTGTACGCTATCTTTCCACTGCTGCTTGTAGATCCCCGATCTACCGGTGAGGGAGGTGTACTATTGATACCTGTTTCCGGTTTCGCTGATAATCTGTTGATTGCATTGAGTACATCTTTTTGTCCTTTGGCTAAGTCTTGCAATGTAGAGACCAAGCTGCGAAACTCCATCCGATCCTCCTCTTCTCCCATTCCTTTTCCCCTATCCAAGTGTATACTTGTTTGTTCCATATCTGAATTGGTATCTTCTAGTTGGATATCCTCAAACTCCCCTATGTATCTACTCTTTCTCCTCCTATAGGTTACAAAAGGGTCTCCTCTTGTATTCATCTACGTTTCATTTCTTAAGCTGACAGCTGGCCAAGAAGATAGCTCTGATACCACTGTAATATCCCAAATCCTGATATTTTCTATTTCTAAGCAAATATGTTGATACAACTAGGCATGCAAACTGCCATGCAAAAATCCCTATTTTATAGCAAAAATTAGGGTTAGGGTTTGTGGGACAGAATGAACACTTACCACTGATAAGCCGGCTAGACTGCTCCTGAGATAGTATGCAAGCACCGAGAACTGGATTGGAGATGGGCAGATCTCTTCTGCTTCCGGTAAACCCCCAGCAGCAAGGACCCCAGTCAAAAAAGGGTGACGCTTTCAATGAAGGAGGTGTCCGATGATGCTGCCGATTTGCAGGATTGATAGCCTTCCCGTGCCGGAGAGAATGCCTGGTACATGCGGGATTTCTGAGATCTCTAGGCAGGATAGCGACTTGCTCCAGAGAGATAGCTGCTCACGCCCCCTGGATCCCAAAATTGCTGATAACTGCTCTGGATGAGCACGGACGGATCTGATAATCACCGGGTATCGGAGTATGATGCTGATGATGAGAATGGTGCCTGAGTTTCGGAGTAAAGCTGAGATCTGAAAGCCCAGCAACTGATTAGGGCTTTTTGGCTGAAAACCCCCCCTTACGGCTGCATACGTGTCCCTGCAACGACCTATACCATATACTGGATAACTTATGAATGAATGTAAGAACAAATGGTGAACCTGTATGGCTTACCCACAATGAGACTAGGACAGATGTTTCACTGCCGAAATCCCGTTAGCTAAAGACCCCGTCTCCAACCCCAACTGTTGTGTGGCACGCTGTGCTGCTATCCAAGAGCTCCAAAATAATAATAATCCAAAAGTGAAGTCTCCTTTCGCTTTATCCCTCTTTTATAACTTTCAACTGCGAAAACCCTAATCTTTGACCTAATTAGGTCACTTTATCTTCTAATGTGCAGTTGACTTGCATGCATGCGGATGGAGACTTAAAGAGTGCATGCATCATTAAATAATGCTTGGATGGCATGCACGGAAGTGTCCTTTGGCCTTGGTGGCCCTTCTTGACCTAATGATGATGCCCTAGATCTTCTATGGATGGCATCAGTCCTCCGTTGATTCCCTAGCTGTTAGTAACCGCTCGAACGCACAGGAATCACATAGGTTAGCGGTTTTGGGCCTCAAGGCCTAATCGAAAGAGGACATTACATTCTCTCCATGACACCTTTTTGTTGTGGATTGGAATGGTGAGCTCCCTCTTAATCCCGACCTCTTTATAGAAATCATTGAACTCATTTGAAGTAAACTCTCCTCCATTATCTGATCTTAGAATCTTGATTTTCTTTTCAGAAAGGTTTTCTACTAGGGCTTTAAACTGTTTGAATCTTTCAAACACTTCATCCTTCTCTTTCAAGAAGTATATCCAAGTCTTTATGAAGTAGTCATCAATGAAGGAGGCATAGTAAGAGTACCCACTTAATGAAGTGGTTTGCATTGGCCCACAGATATCTGAGTGAATGATATCTAGGATCCCTTTTGCCTTACCATTACTCTTCGAAAAGGGATTCTTAGTATTCTTCCCTTGTGCACATCCCTTGCACACTCCTTCATGTTTTATCTGAATTTTTGGTAAACCAATTACCACCTTGCTTACAATTGGAAGAGCTTTGTAGTCAACATGAGCAAGCCTTCTGTGCCATAGTTCACTTGGATTGATGGTATTGGTTGTTAATGCAGAATATGTATGTCCCTTTAGTTTGTAGAGACCTCCTTCTTCAACTCCAATCTCTACTGCATCATCAATAGTTTTGCCTTTGGTCCACATGAGGACTTTTCGATCTACAACGGCAACTCTGAAGCCTTTCTTGTCTAAATTTGAAATGGAAAGAAGATTCTTCTTTAGTCCTGGGACATATAGGACATCCTTCATTTTCATAGGCTTTTCGGAATCCAATTTATAAGATGCCTCTCCTAACCCTTTAATGGGATATTGGGCATCATCTCCAAGCATTACTTTGTGTGGAGATTCCTTTTTCAAGGCATGAGAGTGACTCCTTGAAACCAGTCACGTGCTTGGAGGCACCACTATCAATCAGCCAGGTATCATTTCTTGGTGAGACTGATCAGGTTAGGACAGAGATCGGAACACACTCTTCACTGGAATCTTCATCCTTATTTGCTTCTTCTTCTTCTTCTCGATCATTGTCTTCAACAACATGAGCTTGAAACCTTCTCATCTTCTTGAGTCTTTCTGCTTTCATAGGGCAGTTAATTGCAATGTGTCCTAACTTGTGACAGTTGAAGCATTCAAAGTTTGAGAAATCTCTCTTGGGTCTTTTAAACCCTCTAGTCTTGGGAGGATGGTCATTACTCTTTCTTTTGCCTTTGGTATGGGCAGCTAAGGCTTGAAACTCCAAAATCAATCAACAATAACAATAGATATCTTCTTTGGTCTCATAACTCTCTTAAATAGAGTCTCATGTACTTTTAGGGTTTGCATGTCACTTTTAGGGTTTATGATTCACTTTTGCATGCATGCATTTCTAATTTGATGTTGACTTTAATAATGACTAAACAAGGCCTGCATGCTCCGCATGCTTTAGGATATGAACTCTAATGGCCCTCCTTCTACACTGATGACTTAATAATGTTGAATCGATGTACCTTTTGCTCCTACTGCTATCAGTCCTCAGACAACAACTGCTCCCTTCTTTCTGGTGCACTACTACTTTTCTCTCTTGCTAAGAACAGCTTGAGTGAGTGAGTAGAAATGAAAGGAGGTGCCTCCTATTTATATTCTTCTGTTGACTTGACCTCTAACTTGGTGGGGCTGACTTCACTAGCTGTTAGGGCCAACTTGTCCAACTAGACATTACAAATAGCATTTATTATAATGACACTAGGGTACTAATGACCTGACTTACATTCAGAGGTTTACATTACTTCTTTCAGTGACACTGACAAGACCAAACTCATCTCCCAAAGGAGGAATACAACACTACTAGGAATATCTTCCGAAGTTACAATAAATTAACAATTGGAGTATTGATAGGTAAAAGGGAAAGATCAAAACCTCACAAATGGACTAGTGCCAGTATACCTAAAGGGAAAAATGGAGTCAAAGGAGAACCCACGAGGGCCTTGTGTTAATGGTGCAGCTACTAGATTTGCATCCTCCTAATTGCAGAAGATGCACTATGCAAACAAAAGAGATACTACACAATCAAACTTGATTAAATGTAAACATCAATACCCGTGTATGCATGCTCACAAACGAAAAAGGCCGGCAACTGCTAGGATTTTCACCTTCGAACAGGATGATAGCATCCGGTAATGGTCTCCGACGCAGACATAGAAAGTAAAAAAGGCTTCTAGCAACAATCGCTCATTCATACAGGTTCACACCACACATCACAAAGAGTGCTCAACTGAACAACCATGAAACCCAAAAAGATATGTTTCTATTAAGCTCTGGGGAAAAATTCTCCCAGTTTTTTTCATCCTTTTACAATGGAGAGGCAAGTCTTTTTTATAGACCAAAAATCCATTCTCCCTTTTTCTAAAAGTAAAAATAAAATAATAAACAAAAAGAGAAAGAATGGAAGAGATCTAGATCCACTTTTTTCTCTTTATGAATATTTGACTAACTCTAAATTCTTAATGTAACTACTACAAGACTAAAGTGTAAATAACACTTTAGTTCATCGACTCTCCCAAAAGGATTTTATAACTAAAGAGAAAAAAACTAATCAAACCAAAGCGCCGATAGTAGATGTCAAAACAATAGACCAACAATCAAACCTTCAAAAATTTGAGTAGGTATTCCACGTGGATGATTTCCACGATGTCAAGACTTTCTCATCCAGCAACCAAAAGCGACCAAATCGAAATTGATTAACAGTTAGACCAATGCCGATTCAACAGATGATTGATGCTCTCCTCGACTATCAACGCAAAGTAAACATGTGGTTTGATTTTGATGCAAAAGAGGAAAAATCTACGTGAAGAGGAGCTCCAAGTGTAGACTTACGACCGATATTAGCGCATTAAGCGTAAAAGTCCTCGCTACCAGCCGAAAATTAAAAACTTGATCTACAAATTTATCTGGAAACATTAGTATACCAGCGTCGTGCAAATCTCCAGGGGAAAGTGGATTCCAGCACAAGGTATTATCTGCCAGCGATAGATATCGGATTGGTTGTCAATGTGATCAGAAGTTTAACCCAAAAACGCGCCAACAGGTGGAGAAAACATCGATTCCAAAATTCCACATGAAAAAGAATGCGGACAGGTCCAAGTGTGCACGAGCTTTGCCTCTTAATTGAATTTGTTGCGAAAGATATCACACACCTTTAGCTCAATATGGCACTAATCATGGAGAACAAAACAACCAGTTTCTACAAAGGAGTACGTGCTAAAGATCCCCTTCTTGAATGCTTGACACGTGAAGAAACTAGCCCCTGCAAACCTGGTCCAACTCGGAGTTTATGCATGGTGGGTTGCCACAAAGAAATCGTGGTACCCAATCTGTAGCCCAAGGAGATCTACGTACTGTGCAATCAACCAGAATGGAAGGAAAACCGTGATCTCTGATTTAAACTTTGCAAATGAATCACGTTCAGCTGATTTGAAGATAATACTGAATATAACAAGTTTGTGGGTGTTCAAAGGTGAAAGGTTTCCATATTGATCACCATCTCCGCCTTGTTTTTATTTATTTTTATTTTATCCCAATTGTCAACAAAATTAATTCATGGGTTGATTTTTGACAAGTCAAATATGACTGCAAAAGTAACCCGCTTCCTGACAAGGTCAACAGTTTTGTTGCTTGAGATGAGGAATACTCTTCATATCTGATCCTCAATGCTCTGTCGAAATGAAGAAACTCAGGTGCTTGCCTCAGGATATGGAGGGGCTCCTTTTCCATGCCTGGTGGGTTACAACGACGAGATCATGCCCTATTGCCACATTTTTATGATACTCGTGTGTAGTATCCCAAATCTCGATATTTTCTATTTCTAAGCAAAAAGGCTGATACAACTGGGCATGCAAACTGCTGTGCAAAAATCCCTATTTTATAGGAAAAATTAGGGTTCGGGTTTGTGAGATAGAATGAACACTTAGCACTGATAAGCCGGCTGGACTGCTCCGGAGAAAGTATGCAAGCACTGAGAGCTGGATCGGACATGAACTGATCTCCTCTGCTTACGGTGAACCCCCAGCAGCAAGACGCCCAGTCAGAAAAGGATGACGCCCTCAGGGAAGGAGGTGTCCGATGGAGTTGCGGATTTGCGGGGCTGATAGCCTTTCCTTGCCGGAGAGAATGCTTGATACAAGAGTGATTTCTAAATCCTCTGGGTAGGATAGCGACTTGCTTCTGAGAGACAGCTACTCACGCCCCTGGGATCCCGAAACTGCTGATAACTGTTCCGGATGAGTACGGATGGGTCTAATAATCACCGGGTACCGAAGTATGATGTTGATGATGAGAATGGTGCCTGAGTTTCGGAAGGAAACTGAGATCTGAAGGCCCCACAGCTGATTAGGGATTTCCGGCTGAAAACCCCCTTTTTCGGCTGCACATGTGTCCCTGCAACGATCTATACCATATGTTAGATAACTGATGAATGAATGAAGAACAAGTGGTGAACCAGTATGGCTTACCCTGAATAAGACTAGGGCAGATGTTTCACTGCTGAAACCCTGTTAGCTGAAGACTCCGTCTCCAACCCCAACTGATGTGCTGCACGCTGTGCTGCTATCCAAGAGCTCCCAAAATAATCATAATCAAAAGTGAAGTCTCCTCTCGCTTTTTCCTCTATTTATAAAGTTCAACTGCGCAAAACCTAATCTTTGACCTAATTAGGTCACTTTATCTTCTAATTTGTCGTTGACTTGCATGCATGCGTATGGAGACTTAAAGAGTGCATGCATCATTAAATAATGCTTGGTTGGCATGCACGAAGGTGGCCTTTGGCCCTGGTGGCCCTTCCTGACCAAGTGATGATGCCCTAGATCTTCTATGGATGGCATCAGTTCTCAACTGATTCCCTAGCTGTCAGTAACTACTCGAACCCACAGGAATCACATAGGTTAGCGGTTTTGGGCCTCAAGGCCTAATTGAAAGAGGACATTACATCGTGTCATGTATGTTCTCCGCCAAATGAATGTTGACTGATGTTTGAGTTATAACAGCTCGAATTGTGTCAAATGGGAAGTAGCAATCTCCTCTACAAATTTCTTTATCCCTGCATTATAATATCAATCTCATGTTGATGCTGATATGATCTTTATACCTTTGATAATAGTGCTATAGCAGGTCCACATGCTACTGTTGCTGAGACCTTAACCTCTAGAAAATGGAGATGCATTTTGAGGGGTAACATTTCGCTCCATATGGGGACGTGTACTCTTTGAGAGAGTATACGAGAACCTCAATTTCTCTTATAATTGCAAACCAAAACAGTGCAACGGGGATGGCTTAATTCACATCCAAAACCACATGCTTTTTACATTCGAGAAAAAGGCGTAAGTAAAAGACCAAATGCTCATGCTCATACAAGAGCTTATTCAGCCTACCTATTCTAATTTAACCATGTGAAAATACCATGCTAAGTATAATGATACAACCAATGGAGCCATCTCAGCTCCTCATTAACAATAGAACCTTTGCCCCTGTGTTTGGTTATTAATCAAAACAAGGTCTCATCAAATATGCTGTAAATGTGACCTAGAAAAGCCATGAAAGTATGGCTGTCATAAAAAAATTCATGTTGCAAATGTAAGCCATCTTTCAAATTTTCAATCATATAGCACGTTGGAGTGCATGCTTCATCAATATAACACGAAAGAGGGCTGAAATAAGCAATGGGCAGCCCTTCTTCAATCTGACTTTTGTCATTCAAGAGCCTCTCATGAGGTAGATCTGAAATACAAGTGTTATTAATTTCAAAATATACTTGAGGTAGCTTCTCATCTTCAACATGAAGTTGTTCATAAGCTTTGGGGCAACTCAACACCTTCTGTTACAGCCGTGTCAAGAGGTTGTTTAGAAATATCTTCAAACAAGGGCCCATGTGATGCTTCCTCAATCAAATCTTCAATGATATTTTCTTCAGGCTGCTTGCTTTGATCTTCAACGTTTTCTTCATGGATCTCATCTTCAGAATCAGGTTGTGTCTTGGGGAGAAGGGGATTGTACTCTTTGGCCAACTGCTCAATCTCTTCAACTGTTCCTTCATGCCAACAAAGGAGAAACTTCTAAAAAAAATTTGCCATTGAGTCTATGCTTTCGTCGCCAAGGCCATTGAACCAACTTTCTGTATCTCCCTCCAAGGTTAAAGCAAATACAATCTTGAGATCATCCTCATGGTAAACCTTGAGATCTGCCATCAACTTGCAGAAAGAAATAATATGGTGGATCTCCAAGTGAAAAGGAGCTCCAAAGTGCAGACTTACGGGCCGATGTCAGCGCATTAAGCATAAAACTTCTCACTGCCAGCCGAAAATTAAAAACTTGATCTGTAAATTTATCTAGAAACAGTAGTATGCCAGCGTTGTGTAAATCTCCATGGGAACGTGGATTCCAACACAGGGTATTCTCTGCCAGCGATAGATATGGGACTGGCTGTCAGTGTGATCGAAAGTTTAACCCAGACACGCATCGACGAGTGGAGAAAACAATGATTCCAAAATTCCACATGAAGAAGAATGCGGCCTGGTCTAGGTGTGTACAAGCTCTGCCTGTTAATTGAATTTGCTGCGAAAGATATCACACGCCTTTCGCTCAATTGTTGATGAAATTGTCATTGATGCCAACATGGACTTGCAATGGCACCATGGGGTGTCATTGATGCCACCAAGTCCCACCTACAGTGTCTTGGACCCTTACAGAGTGGGTTTGTGCCTTGAAGCACCGTGTACCCAATTGACAAGGTCCTTGTACCCACAAGGCTGGATCTTGATGCCACCACCTTGCTGAAGATGTTGAAGACTTTGTTGATGGTGTTGAAGATCCTGGAAGAGGTCCAAAAGCCTTGATGGACTTTGGAGAAACCCTAGATGGGTTGGAGAAGCATTAATGACCCATTCTGTGGTCATTCATGCTTTGATAGTGTCATGGTACCCCAGGAGAAGACCAAGTTACCCCACAGGTGATATCATGCTGGATCTTGACTTTTGGGGGTATCCTAGTGTGGCTGAGGTGGTTGAAGAAGCCTATGAAGTCCCTTGGTATGATGAAGAAGCCCATGAAAGACTTGGAGCTCTTGATGAAGCCCTTGGTGCCATAAAAGTACTTGAAGATACCTTCAAGATGAATTCAAGTCAAATCTGATGTCCTGCACAAATTGAAGAATTTAAAGGTGAGCAACCATATGTTTGCAAATAAGCCCATCATAGAATGATAGCCCTCGTCATTTCGTTTCCAACGGTAGGTGGCAAGTCACGTAACTCCTTATGGCTGAAAAGATATGAATTTTTGAAGTTGGTGTACCCCACCTTTTTGGGGCAGCCGACCAAACAAAAAAAAAAATTAAAATTAAAATTTTTAAACAGGTTGGCTCCAAAAATTGTATGGACAATGTGTATAAATGGAGGGCTCACGACCTCATTCTTATGTGAAAAAATTCGTATGAGCTCTGATTTTTTCGTGACTGTTGACTGAGGTGAATTTGGAGGTGCAGCAGACTGTGGCAACCGCAGTAGAGGAGACAAGTTACATTCTATCTCTGATTTTTTTTTGGGCATATTTGGGCAGCTAAACACCTTCTTATCTTTTGCACTTCAACAAACTTAAATCTTGCAGCAGTGATCTGAGGTTTACAACTCATTCTTTTGGGCTAATCTTTTGTTGGATGCCTCACACAGTTCCTCAATTTGCTGCCCTAGATGAACAGTCCCAGTCTTCATAGTGTTCTGAATTTTTGCAAGTTGTTTAAGTTTTATGATGATGGTGCATGCTGAGAGATGTACACACTGTTATGATGAAATAGTCAAGTGGTGAATTTCGGAGTTAAGGAGCAGACTTTTGGTACAGCAGTCTATTTGAGACTTGCGTGGGGTACTCCAGCAATCACAAGAGCCCTAAAGCTATTGCATGTTATAACAGTTCAGAAATTGCAGCATCTATTCATAAACATGTCCAATGTTAGAGAGTTCACTGCCATGTAAAAGTCGTTAACTATTGAAGAACTCAGGTGCAACTTTTGGAAGTTTTTTTTGGGTGGAGATACATAAAGACAACAGCATATTAGAAGGTTTTTGAAGCCCTAAATAAGGCAGCCTTAATTCTCATGCCTAAAATAGTCCAGCTTGACAGTGCTTAACCTCTTGAAAAGATGACATTAGGTTGTTGTTTTCAAAGCCTTATGATAGTCCATTCATGAAGTTGACAACCTAGTCCAATACCTGAAGAGATGATAGTGTTCTCATAAAGCATTTTGATAGTCCACTGCTTGAAGACTTTGACAGTCTCTTTTATGAAGAAGGTTGACATGTGCACAGAGAAATGAAAATAGTGATGATGATGTGACCAAGTACAGAAGACATAACAAGTGATGACATTCACAGACATTGATCAAGGTATGTTCATAATAGCACCTATGTAGAAGATGTATAGATCTTGTATGTTGATATATGCTATCAAGTATGAACAGTGTGTTGTCCGCCGATTGCACACTAGCAGCAGAAATCTTCCGAAAGCTGTCTCCTCACTTGAGAAAGTGGGAGAGGTGTGACCTTGGGGGCAAGCACAGAGCTCGGTACTGTCACCTACTCCTAACTCCTTCATTTAGGCTAACTCCTAACGAAGCCAAGGAGGATAGTCCCTAACAAAGAGTTTTCTATAGCTCAATGTTTAAGTTAAGTTTTAGATGTTTTCAGATGCAGATGGGTGTTGTTTAGGAGTTATTGTGATTTTAGATGATTAATGTGATGAATTGAGCACAAGACAAGGCAATCCACGTTGCTATCACCGAAATTAAAAGATAGACAAATATTTGAGAACTTCACGAACTTGATGAAGCATTCACAGATATAACTTATAATGAAAACATTCAATGGACAAATGGCCCAGATTATCAACAATGCTGAAAGATAGAACTAGTGCCTATGGAGTCAACTTATCAGAGATGCTTTGTGTATAGGAAAGATGTGAATCCCAAAAGATGCCAGTGAATGTTAGGTTTTGCAAGTGTTCTTGGTAAGTTTTAAGAGTTTTTAACAGTGGTCTTGCTTTAGGGTGTCAACAAAAAGGTTTATCAAAGCCAGGAGACTCTTCTAAGTTTCCTCCGTTGAAGACATGTCAGGCCCGCCCAGTATCCCAGGTTGATATTGTCAAGTGACCAGCTAGCCGAGAATCTATGACATCGGAAGGTTCTGGCGCCTCTACTAGGAAGTACTTTGGAAGAATCTCTACAATGCCGTTGCATTGGTTACGTGGTGTTTAAGTGTTATTAGGTTACTCTTGCGGGGTTTAAAGATCCAGTGTCGTTTCTGGGTACTCCGATCTAGGATCGGTCAGAGCATACTCCGGTAAGGAGGGAGGGGGGTTAATTAATTAAAGGGGCGTGAGCTGCAAATTTTATTAAGTTAATTAATTAAAACCCTCCGACAGAGAGCGCTCTTGACCTCGTCTTATGACAGTGGTTCAAAAGACTTAGCTAATCTAGATGAAAGTTTGAAACTAATGCAAGGGTTGTGCAAACCTAAGATGCTCTCCAATAGAGAGTGCTATTGACTTGTGTTTTTGCAAGTTCAAGAGTCTTACTTATGGATGATTTGATTAAACAAACACAACAATTAATATGAAAGGTGGTTGATTAAAACCCCCTACAGAGAGCACTCTTGATCCACCTTATGGTGAGATTCAAGAGATTTTGGTTCTTTTTATGATTTAACAATTTATAACAAGACACCAACGAGCAAATGATGAATCTAGCAATTAGTGGAAATGAACCTAAGGAACAACTAGCAATTAGTAAGAATGAAACTAAGTTTAATCAGAGAGCCATTAGAGGAAATTTCAACTCAAAATGGGCCTCCTAAAAAGAATTAATAAAATAATAAAATAATATTTATTAATTTTGGAGGAAGAAAAGAAAAAAACTACTTTTTTGTTTGTATTTTCGACATATCTCCCTGTGTTTTTACTCAAATTTCGATCGGGAGAGCTCGTTGGATGCGGAATTAAATTCCGCATCCAACGACTATCCACTCGGCATACTTTTGATGGACCCCGCTACCGCAAAAACAAGAAATACCTGAAAAAACGTGATGATGACCTATCTTAAAAAGGCCCATTTTGAGTTGAAATTTCCTCTAATGTAAACTAATTGCATAAGGAAAACTGAACTAAGTAAATCGTGAAAATGAACACAAGACACACTTCCACAAAATAGGGGAAGTAGAAAAGAAAGGCGACTTGCTCCCATTCAGCATTTTTTATTAATCTTTTACAATGATGATGTGTTCTTTTCTTCTTGGAAGAACAAGTAAAGAAGGGGATTGAGAGAAGAGGGAGAGAGTCTTTTTGTTCTTTTGCACTCCTTGCTTGCTTGTGGCCTTTGGGCTCTCCTTCACCTGCCTAAAACTAAGAGCTCTAGACATACACTTGTTATAGGATTAGTTGATAAAAAATAACTTCAAAATAAATCTACAAACTAGACAAAAACAACTATCCAAACTTACCGAAAAAAAGGGAGAGAAGAGGAAAGAGAAAGGCAAGGCAAGAGAGGGGGAAAGGGAGTGAAAAGAGGACAAAAGGCAAGTCAAAGAAGGCTGCAAATTAGAGAAATAAGGCTGCAAATGAGGGTGAAAAAGGCTAAACGTACAGCCCAAAAGATGGCCAAAAAAGAGGATGGAAAGGGCTGCAAAAAGTGGAAAAAGGAGGCAAAAGAGGGCTATCCAAAAGGGTAAAAAGTGGGGAAAAGAAGGAATGGCTGCAAAAAAGAAGGCCTAAAATGTTGTAAAAAGTAAACAAGGTAGCCAACTGGGGCAAAGGCTATGTGAATGAATATTCACTTTAACCAAAACATGCTCTAATCCCAAGGAAATAAAGATTTTATAAAAATTTGAGAGATGAATAATATGAAAGAAACACTCAAACCTGTGGTACTTGGATGGCGTTTGGATTCTTTTGGATCTTGAAAATTTGGAAGTTTTCTTGGCTTCAAGAGGAGAGGATGCACCTGAGCTCAAACTCCTACTCGCTTCAATGAGATGACCTGCACAATTTCAACTCAATACTTGCAAACAATGGATTAGATCATGTATGTTTGGTAAATAAAAATATAAAGAGCATGTCATACAACTGAATAATCGATGCTACTTTAATTCATAGAAACAAAACCATAAAAGATCAAATTGTAACATCAAATGATCAATCTTACATGCTTATAGAAGCCTTCTAAAGCATGAGCTATTATCCAATCCTAAGCAATAAAAGACAAAAATTGAAACATTTCACCTCATTCGCCAATTGTTCATCCACATTCACACACCATGTATGCCTCCAAAGCCTTAAAATTTATTATACGGTTGCAAAAGCAACAAGCATTACAGTAATTCACCAGAGGTTCTTTACATAAAGATCCATCCGAATAGAGTTAAAAGAGCCTCTATTTGTACAATGAGAGAGTGCTAAAACCCTAAAACTAATCCTCATAACCTAACCATCCTGGCCACCTAAACAGAAGAGCCAGACCTAAATCGGAGAATCGAGAATGAGGGGAGGCCTCCACCCAGACAAGGCGCCCCCACTCCAACCCTGAACCATCAAATCCAGCCACAGATGAAGCCACACGTGTGGGAGGCGCAACCTGGAGAGAGAGGGGCATGAGCTGTTGAAGGAGCCATCTGAAATGTTGGTAAACCCACCTTTTAGGTCTGGAAGGAGCCTCAGCTAGGTTTGGGAAGCCTACGGATGGTGTAAGCTTCAGTCTTCACCTCGATCAAATCACTGGACCAATTAGTGCTCTCCATCTCATTCTTTAGCTGGAGATGACATGTCTGCTAACTGATAATAAATTAATTGCTCTCTGAATGATGACTGAAGCTGAGTTATGATAACTCCAATCATCATAAGTGCTCCATGAGATGTCATTTAGCCTTTTATTTTACTGAATTTGGATTAATTTGGAGAGTTTTAATTTTCTCCAAAATAATCATTTTTTAATAAAAATTCATTTTTTTACTCAAAACTGACTTTTTTGAGAAAAAAGGCATTATGTGTCCGATTGTTGATCTGAAAGTTGGTTCTGACTGACTGGTTGATTAAGAATGATTTTTGGCTTAAGGTTAAAGCCTTCAACCACTGAATTCGGATTCTGGATGATCGACTTACCATGAACGGGTTTTTTCCATTTAATTTATGGAAAAATTAACCCCAAAAACTTAGGAAAAGTAATTAAAAACTTAAAAACTTAAAAAATATTTTTTTCCCCGTTCAAAAAATATTTTTTCGAATTTTTTATGTGTGTCCAGATGACTTAGGACATGACCATGATCTACCTAAATAATGTCTAGTAGGTTTATAACACTCAGTTGGGCTCTAATAATTCCCCAAGGCCCAGAATTCAACATCAGGCATTCCAACTTTGGAGGAAGCGGGAGAAAACCTCATCAATTATACTTGGCTGAAGGCAAAGCATAATTGTCAGGGGCAAAAAACTCCCTGGAATACCGTATTTGAGATTCTACGTCTCAGGAGACCGAACCACTCAAAAAATACCCTACCAACACATTTATTACAAACCCTGCGGGGCCATGGTCAAAATTATTAAAATAAAAAAGTGGCTAGCCAATATTGGCTAGACATGCAGACGGATCAATTGATACACTGGAATCAGACTTTGAACAAGTCTATCAACCGGCGGCTCCTCAAGTAACCCAACTATGGTACAAAAAAGTTGGTAACACAGTGAACAAAATGAATGTACTCAAGGAACATACAATGGTGTATGTGGTATACGGATGATAATGTTTTGTTAACAGCAGTACAAGAGTAATATGAACAGTATGATATACAAGTGAAATATCCTGTAGTGTATAAACAATGATGAAGAAGCATTTGCAAAAGCGAAGCTTGAACATAATGATATAAACCCTATGATGTTGTTGGTATGAAGTTATGATGACAATGTGTTTTAGTTAGCTGGGAAGATCTTTACAGCAGCTGTATGATAACGCTGACAGTGAAAACTAGAGTATTTGATGAAGTGGAAAGATGATAGACACTTACAGCAGAAGACATGATTGTGAGATGACAAGTTGTTGGCGGCAACAGTGTTGATGCAATACAGAATTGCCACCAGATTAAAGAGACGGGTGATGTTTATGTGATCGATGAGATGATGTGGCAGTGAGCGCACTTGACAGTGATATGTGTGTGTGATGAGTGTGTTGAGATAGTGAGCTTTATTTCTAAAAGCAAGCTTGTCTTGCTTTTTGAGGTTAGGATACCTCAAACCCTTCTTAGTAGGGTCTAAGAAAACCAGGCAGGGTCCTGGATGAAGAGTAGGTGCTCTCTATATCAGTAGGTGCTGATTTTACCTCACAGTTGTAGCCGTTCCAAAACAAATACAAAAAGATTACAAAATCATATGGTGTTGTGTTCTCTTGTGCTATGGTTCTTGTTATGACTTCATGATTCAGATGCTTATGATTTATAAATAATGAAGTGCTAGATGTTTATGAAATGATTATGTAAATGGTAGAATAATGCATTGATTAATTAGTTATTAAAATTGAAAAAGTAATAAAGACTGCACACACAGATTCACCCCCCCCTCTCCGTGTGCCTGGTGTGTCTAACATCAATACCGTGCCAATCATGGAGAACAAACGACCAATTTCTACAGAGTGTGCGCTAAAGATCCCCTTCTTGAATGCTTATTGACGCGTGAAGAAACTAGCCCCTACAAACCAGGTCCAACTCGGAGTTTATGCGTGATGGGATACCACAAAGAAATCGTGGTACCCAATCAGTCGCCCAAGGAAATCTACGTAGTGTGCAATCAACCAAAAAGGAAGGAAAACCGTGATCTCTGATTTAAAGTCTGCAAGTGAATCACATTCAGTTGATCTGAAGATAATATTGACATATAGCGAGTTTGTGAGTGTCCATAGGTGAAAGGTTGCCATATTGATCACCATCTCCGCCTTGTTTTTATTTTATTTTATTTTATCCCAATTGTCAACAAAATTAATTCATGGGTTGATTTTTGGCAAGTCATATATGACTGCAAAAGTAACCTGCTTCTTGATAAGGCTGACAGTTATGATTCCTTGAGATGAGGAATGCTCTTCATATCGGATCCTCAATGCTCTGTTTAAATGAAAAAGCTCAGGCGCTTGCCTCAAGATATGGAGGGGCTCCTTTTACATGCCTGGTGGGTTACACCGACAAGATCATGCCCTATTGCCACATTTTTATGATACTCGTGTCATGTATGTTTTCTGCCAAACGAATGTCGACTGATGTTTGAGTTATAACAGCTCGAATTGTGTCAATTGGGAACTAGCAATCTCCTATACAAATTTCTTTACCCCTGCAATATAATATCGGTCTCATGTTGATGCTGATATGATCTTTATGCCTTTGATAACAGTGCTATAGAAGGTCCACATGCTGCTGTTGCTAAGACCTTAACCTCTTGCAAATGGAGATGCATTTTGAGAGGTAACACACTCTATGTGTGCACCAATGATTGCATAATCTAGACGATGTGATTGTCATTGGTGATGTATGAAGATCTAGTTTGAAGTTTAAGTTATCACATATACATTTTCAGCCAGGTTCGTGATGTAAGATGTTATACTTGTCTCCTTTTCTACTCCGAGCTACTTTTACATGGGGTATCAGCATGGATATTTACAGCTTCACTTCACTTCAGAGCCTTGTTCTTGATATTTTCCTTGCCACGATTGAGATTCAGGAGTCCATTGAGATGATTTTGTTGATGATCTAGTTCATTAAAGCAAGGCAGCAGATCAGAAGTTGGTACACACAGTCACAGAGGGGATTATCTGTTGGAGACAGGTATACATGGTGAGATCAGGTATATTTCCTTGGTTTAGTTTTGCTCTATGATGTATCTTAAAAACCTATGCTTGTCATGTTAGGATGATTATGGTGACCTGTGCTTATAAGTTACGTATTGCTCTAACTTGCGTTATGATTTATCGAAGAGTTTGTTACCAACTTTTTTGTACCATAGTTGGGTTACCTGAGGAGCTGCCATTTGACAAACATGATAAATGTTTGTTTCCAGTGTATCAGATGATCCGCCTTTGTGCCTAGCCAGTTTTGGCTAGTCAGTTTTTGTTTTGAATAATTCTGACCATGACCCCGCGGGGTTTGTAATAAAATGTGCTAATAGGGTGTTTTAAGTGGTTCGGTCTCCTAAGACGTAGAATTTCAACTAAGGTATTCCAGGGAGTTTTTTGCCCTTGACAATTATGCTTTGCCTATAGCCGAGTATAATTGACGAGGTTTTCTCTTGCTTCCTCCAAAGCTAGAATGCCCGATTTTGAATTCTGGGCTTTGGGGGGTTATTAGAGCCCAACTAAGTATGTATAAACCTACTAGACATTATTAAAAAAGAGCATGGTCATGTCCTAAGTCACTAGGACCCTCAGAAAAAATTCCGAAATTTTTTTACCGGACACGTTGGATTTAGGATTTTAATTATTTTTTTTATTTTTTTATTTTTCCTTAGTTTTTAATTAGATTTTTCCATAATTTAAATGGAAAAATTCAAATTGTAATAAGTCAGTCATCCGGAACCCGAATTCAGTGATTGAAGGCTTTAACCTTAAGCCAAAAATCATTCATGATCAGCTAGCCAGCTATCTCCAAGTTTCGGAAGTTCATTCGGCCTCATAATTAATAATTTCTCAAAAAAGTCATTTACGGAGAAATTATTAATTAAAATATTAAAAATGAATATTTTGGAGAAAATAAAAAAATCTCCAAAATTAACCAAATTGAATAAAATAAAAGGCTAAATGACATGGCACGGAGCATTTATGATGATTCCAATCAATATCGGTCAGTTTCAAATCAAGCATCGGAGTGTAGCAATTCAACTATCAGTCAGAAATTTGCTCTCTTTGGCCAAATCTGTTTTTTGTTGAAGTGTGGGTTATTTATTGGTTGGGTGATCATTATGAGGGAGGATGAGCCACCTCACCCCCCCTCATTACTCCAGCACTCAGTTACAACTCAGTTGCAGCTTAGTTCAACTCCAAATCATCATGCCGAGCTCATTCAATTACGCCGGTGTTACTCTTAGTCTGGATTTAGGGATTTGAGCCCTATTTTCTTTCCTTTTTGTATAAGTAGAGGCTCTTTTGAGCTCTACATCATCG
>LPNX011193737.1:60576-120733 GCA_001517045.1 Pseudotsuga menziesii | reverse complement strand
GAAATTTGCCCTCTTTGGTCAAATCCGTTTTTGGTTGAAGTGTGGGTTATCTATTGGTTGGGTGATCATTACGAGGGAGGATGAGCCACCTCACCCCCCTTCATTACTCTAGCACTCAGTTACAACTCAGTTGCAGCTCAGTTCAACTTCAAATCATCATGCCAAGCTCATTCAATTACGCCGGTGTTACTCTTAGTCTGGATTTAGAGATTTGAGCCCTATTTTCTTTCCTTTTTGTATAAGTAAAGGCTCTTTTGAGCTCTACATCATCATATTTTTGGCATAGAAGCTCTGGAGAATTTGTACCGTAACATTTTGCTTAAGATTGAATAAAGTTGATGACTTTGGACGTCAAAGTGGAAGTTCTATGTTGGTCATGATTCACCGTGTGAAGTGATACCTTTCTTTGCTCCTTTCTTATGGATTTTTAAGCATTTGGTTGTGTAAATTTTGAAGGCCAACAATCTAGCACTATTTTATATAACCTATGCTTTTCTCTTGAAGATTGTATGCTTTTAGGTATCGTCCGATATACAGGGGCTATTTTATGGTTAACATTCATTCTGCAGGTTCCACAAGGAGTCATTTGCTTTCAGGAAAATTGAGAAGGATAAGCTTCTTTGCCTAATCCATCAAGTAAAAGAAATCTTTCCGGTTACTTTTTCAGTTTAATCTAAGTTTCTCCTTTCTCCAATATTTCGATGTATCTCATGTTTGTTTTGACTTGAGAAAGTAGCTTGGAATTTGATCCCAGGTGCCACATAATTTTGTGGCTACTTCTCTTTCCCCACTAGCATCCTTGCGTACATCCAGCTAGTATGGACGGTTTCGGGACTAGTGCTTCTAGTGGTCACCTTGTTCGGAGGTTGATCCCACCTTTTTGTTGATTATTGAGGGATTTTTTCCCCTTCTTCTAGGTTGGATTTGGCCTCCTTCCACCTTGTTGTGTGCTTTTCTTCTTGGTTTTCTTCGCTGCCCTCTTTTTGCATTTTTATGACAGCCACTTTTCTCTTCTTTCGCTGCCCCGTTTTCACCATTTTTTGCAGCTCATTGATTGTCTAGTTCGCTGCCCTATTCTTCCCATCTTTTGCTTTCAATTTCCTGTTTTTATTCCTCCTTTTTTCCCCCCTTTTTTCCTTTGTTTCAGCCTTCTTTTGCCCCCTTTGTTGCTCTTTTCTATCTTCTTCTTTTGCCCCTTTTTGCAAATTTGATGAAAGGGTTTTAAATAAAAAGTAAATCACTCTCCTTTTTACATAAAGTCCAATAAAAATGTTTCATGCTTTATTTCAAAAGTCCTTTCGAAGGTTGAATTCCTAAAGGCAAGTTGTAAATTTCAATAAAGTTTATCTTTTGTTTGAGTGGGGTTTTTAAGCCCCCACTCTCAGCCTCCCCCATTCGGGGAGGTTTGTGGTGTTCTTATCTTCTTATGTGCTTAGATTAGATGTGCTTTTACTTAGAATAATTGCATTATTTCTCTTAGAATACTAATTGTTAGATTAGCCCATTTTGCTTCATCAACTAAGTTGATTACTTCATCTTTTAAAGTTTTTTATCTGTCAAATAAGTAAATCATCTGTTTAAAGTAGAAATCTCTTGAATCTCACTTTGTGGATCAAGAGCTCTCTCTATCGGAGAGTTGTCTTTTATTTCGGTTTTTACTTACCCCCATGCTCTCTCGATTAAGGCCTAAAAAACCTGAAAGAGATTCTTGGGTAGATTAGTCTTTTTATTTTTTTATAAGTTAATCAATTAATTTCTATAAAGTCTCTTCAACTTGCTGTAATCCAAGTCAAGAGCACTCTCTATCGGAGAGCATTCCCATTGCATACCCTTGCATCAAGCATATAGTTTAGCTAAGTCTCTTGAACTGTTGTCATAAGACAAAGTCAAGAGAACTCTCTGTCGGAGAGTTTTAATTAATTTACTTAATAAAATTCTCCAACTCACATTCCCCGCTTAATTAATTTATCTCGTTGATTCCCTTGCCTGAGTATGCTCTGACCAACTTAAAAATTAGAGTACCCAGAAACGGCATTGGATTGTTAATCTTGCAAGAACCATCTTAATAAAATTTTACCCCGTAACCAACGCACCGACGTTGTAGAAAATTTCCTAAGTTTTTCTTAGTAAAGGCGTCGGAACTCCCCGCTGTCTAGAGTCTCAGCTAGCTGGTCAATCTTCGCGATACCAGCTTGAGATACTGGGCAGGCCGTCATGTCGCCAACGGACTAACTTGGAAGATTTTCCCAGTTATTGAAACCTTTTGCTGAAGCCCTAAACAAGACCATTTAAAAAACATTTAAAATATACCAAGAGCACTCGCATAACATCCACTAGCTTTATTTCAGGACTCGGTTTTTTCGCTTTAATCATTACAGAGCTTTGACTCCATAAGGCACCGGTCCATTGATTTATGCGTGATTGTTACATCTGGATCATTTTGTCTTTAGCTTATAAAAGCTTTATCTGTGAATGCATCTTTATCTCACAAGTCTTGATATACTGTTCATCTTTTGATCCAATACAGCAATGTGGATTGCTTTTGTCTTGTGTTCAAAATTCATAATTTTAATCATCTTTCACCACAATAACTCCTAAACAACACCCATCCGCATCATAACATCAAAAACTTAACTTAAACATTGAGCCATAGAAAACTCTTTGTTAGGGACTACCTCCTTTGGCTTCGTTAGAAGTTAGCCTAAACGGAGGAGTTAGGAGTAGGTGACAGTACCTGGCTCTGTGCTTGCCCCCAAGGTCATACCTCTCCCACTTTCTCAAGTGAGGAGACAACTTTCGGAATATTTCTGTTGCTGGTGTGCAATCGGCAGACAACAGAGTTCAATGTGAAGACTGTTGCCCATGCCATGCTCAAACAAAGTGTAAACCTTAGTGCTAGGTTGGTTCCATGTCACCTATGTCATCCATTCAGATTCATTCATTTTTATTTTTATCCCATGACTCAAACTGATGGAAACTAGTGAGATTGAAGATCCTTTCCCCATTTTAACCCCTATGCATGTTGGATCCCATGTTGTTTTTTGTCTCGGCTCTGAGTTGTGCAACAAAACTTGCCAAAGTCTTGATCCTTTTGGGCCCAGGAGAACCCGCTGGTGTTGGTTCCTGAGCTTAGGTGAGTTGGGTTTTGAATCCTTGACCTCTCTGGTCGGTTACCCCCGATGTTTGGTCCTGGCTGTGGATATTCCCCCTAGTTGCCCGAGAAGTTGTTAGCTAAAGCCTGAAATTTTAGCAAGCCTGTAAATGAAATTGTAATTCATGAGCTTTGGCACTGAAATTTTAATAAAGAGAATTTTGTATGGGATTATTCTTCTGTGTATCTTGTGGATGTTTTGATGATCCGATGACTGGCATTGTTACTCTTCCATACTGAGCTTCATTCGGGATATATCTTGCATTTTTCTTTACCCATCTTATTTGCAAGAAAGGGAGGGGCGCTAGGAGAGAGAGGGCGTTTTTGTGGGGAAACTCACCTTCCTCTCGGCTCCGGGGTGTTTGGTTTAGGGAGTATCTTCTTCTTAATGATTTTTTATTCCCTTTTCATTTCCGTATCCTGTAGCTTTCATTCATTTGTCTGATCAATTGATTTTCTCTGAGCTGGCAGGTTGAAGGGGGCGCTAGGGTGATTGACTGTGGCATAACAACAACAAGATCTTTCTCGGAAGAGTTCATTTTGAAGGGAAAGTGTCATTCTTCATCATTTTTCGGCCCATCTACAAGATCCAAGTATGTCTCACAAGCAAGTTTCTCTTCCTTTATTTTCTGTATATGCATTGCTCATCACTCCATTACATTAAAACCCTCATTTCCTAGATCCATAGGTTGTAGCTTGCGACGAGCTATAAAAAATAAAACCCACTTTGGAATTTATATAAAAACCCCTAGATCTAAATTTTCTGCTTAATCAGACTCCATTTTCCCATCCAAAGCACTGGATGACTATTAGGGAAAACGCCCCCCTTGGGAAAAGTGGGTCTTTCCAAAAACCGCAAACTGGGCATTGTTGGTTTCAATCCCATTCGCCCAATCTTGCATCCAACAATCCATTCAAGTGTCCAGTTTTACTTAATTTGACCGTTTTTCCCTAGATCCTGATTTTTCTACATAAACCCTAGGGCAAAATTGGTGCTTTTCTCCTAGATGCTCCGAATCTCTTGGTTTTCGTTTAAAACTTTAATTAACCATCCTATTAAGAAATTCCACCAAGTTTCCCTTGTTTATTCATTCATTCTCCTTGTTTTAGGGTTTATTGGTCATAGGGATGCCCCCTAGGCTTGTGTTCTCACTAGTTCAAAGTGTCGACATCCTTGACTGGTGTGACATCCGAGTTCTTTCGGAAAAGAAGTCCTGGATATCGTAGGTCATGACTTTGGTTGCTTTTCCTCTGCTGTCTTGATTAGGACCATCTCAAGGGGCAACTACAAGATTCGTGATAACAGTTTCTTCAATGGGCTTCCGACAAGAAAGAAGATGCAGATTAGAGGACTTCTGTGATTTTTGCAAGGATGAAGAGATCAAGAGGAATCCCACAAAACAACAAAAGATAAGTATTTGGATTATCAATTACTCTTGTAAATCAAATTTGGATGTTTTTGGACATATTTTCATCACAATTGTATGCAAATCTGTATTCCTCGAATTAGGAAGTGTATTATAGTGTAACATGATTATGAATGAATGTTATGCTAAAGCATTGATACTTACATAATTGTGTGAACTATTGCATTACGATTTGATTGAATTTCATGATCATGCAATGTTGCTAACCATCTAATTAAATTTGACTTGTATGGAAAGACCTACAAGAGGAAGGACAAGTGATGGATATGTAGATCTCGTTGATGTTCAGTGTTCGAGAGACAACAGGATTCTCTAAAGCTGGAAGCTTCTAGGAGCAAAACTCTCAACTCAGGCTCCAAATCAAGTAGCAGGATGGGTTCTGTGACATGGGGCAACTAAAATGGATGTGATGCACAAGTGATGATTGTTTAGTAGTGAAAATAGATATAAGTGGATTCGGTCATATGTAGACCCATGACCCACATCTCTAGAGGATCTCATATAGAGATTGACGGTTGAGAGTAAGGGGCTCCAAGGAATATCGATCTCTCTACTATAGATGTTCATTCTTTCGATGATTATAAGGAACGATTGATTTCTGGTTGGAGTCATGGAAGATTCTAGAAGTGGTTACAACACTACTTGGGGCAAAGTGAAGTATTAGTATGCTCTCTATTTTAGTTATGGAGGACGAGAGCTACTTCTGAGGAGGTACACATTTAGAACCGTGCCTCGGGATTCAGAATATATTGCTCATGATGATTCCTTGATCGTGATGTTGTATACCTGAGGATATGTTCCTCACCAAGTCAAAGAGACTTATTGTCATGTTCAAAAGGGGGTTGACTCGTGAATTTGAGATGAACGACTTGGGGTTGATGCATTATTTCTTGGGTTTAGAGGTGTGGCAATGACCTGATGATATCTTTCTTGGACAAGGGAAGTATACCACTGAGATCTTGCGCAGTATGGTATGATGGACTGTAAGTCCATGGCTACACCCATGAAAGCAAATCTGAGGAAGTTACAAGATTCTTCCATATTTTCAAATTTAGTGGATCTGATCATGTACCGCCAGTTGATTGGTTCCTTATTGCACTTGGTTAATACCAAGCCAGATATTTGTTATGCGGTGAACACATTGAGCTAGCACATGGTTGAGCCGAGACAAGTATATTGGGTAGCAACTAAGCATGCGTTGAGATATATTCACGATACAATTGGCTATGGATTGAGATATACCTTAGGTGATGGAGTGAAGCTGGAGGGATTCACAGATTCAGATTGAGTTGGGAATGCAGTTAACAGAAAAAGCACCTCTGGGTGGTGTTTTAGCTTGGGATCAGCTATGATTTCTTGGTTCAACAACTTCTATTGTACTCAGTACAACCGAGGAAGAGTACATCACAGCCAATGCAGCTAGTAAGAAGCAATATGGCTTCGGAAGTTGCTTGCAGAACCATCCCTGCCATAGGAACATTTTTCAGTGTGGAGAGGACTCCTTTGAGAAGTATATCCCTGTGAGGAACACTCTCCAGTGTGGATAGGACTCCTTTGAGGAGTGTATCCCTATGAGGGATGGTTCTTGTGAGGAACGTTCTCCAGTGTGGAGTGTGTGGGGCCAGAGGGGTGGACTAGTTGTAGTCATCATTGCCTTCTAGTTGTAATGACTAGTAAATTGGAAGAAGTGTCTTCTTGGGAGTATAACCTCCCTTCAATAAAGTTCTTAGAAGAAGTGCCTTCCTGGGGATTGCAGCCTCCTTTCGATTTGAGATCGATAAAGTGCTTGCAAGAGATGTCTTCCTGGGGATTGCAACCTCCTTTTGATTTGAGATCGATAAAGTGCTTGGAAAAAGAGTCTTCCTAGGTAGTATAGCCTCCTTTTGATAAAGTGCTTAGAATAGGTATCTTCCTAGGGAATGTAGCCTCCTTTCGATTTGAGAACGATAAAGTGTTTAGAAGTGGTGTCTTCCTGGGGAGTGTACCCTCCTTTCGATTTAAGACCAATAAAGCTCTTGGAATAGGCGTCTTCCTAGGGAGTGTAGCCTCCTTTTGATTTGAGATCAATAAAGTGCTTGGAAGAAGTGTCTTCCTAGGGATTGTGGCCTCCCTTCAGTTTTACACTGATAAAGTGCATGAGGAAGTAATCCTCTTTGGTCTAGGACCAAGCTAATTAGGCAGATCATTCATTATCATTGGAAAGATGATGTGGTTTCAGTGTGGAACAAGGTTAAAGTGGGAACAGTTATTCTAGTCAAACGGACTTTATCAAAAGAGACCTTCTTATGATCACGAGATGTTCAAATCAAAACGTGATGTTCATATAATATTCAGATGATGTTCTTACATGATGTTGCCTCCCTAGCTGAGAGGAATTGTTGATGTTTTCATGTGTTTTAGCATCAGGCAAACATTCTACATATCATTCTCTTAGAGGTTCACAACCCATAGATAAAATGGCTCCTTCGTAGGCCTTATTAGTCATGTGGACTAATTCCTACAAGGCTTGGATGCTTAGCCTAGTCCAATCATGTGGACTAGGGTGATGGTAGGCTAGAGGTCACATTGTGTACTCAGTGTGTGAGAGTGCTCCTTACCGGGAGTGATCTATTCTTTATAGAGTGACATGAATTGTCTATGTTACAAGGATATTTTAAGATACAAGTCATGTCACTCTATAAAGAATAGATCACTCCTGGTAAGGAGCACTCTCACACATCTTTGATCAAAACCATCTCTCTCAAGAACAAAAACATCTAAAACAAGACCTTAAAAACAACAGCTACGCTTTTAGCTAAATTGACAAAGCCTTTTACAAAGAAGAAGACCCTATACCCAAACGCCCTCCTGTCACCCCAAACTCCCAAGCTTACCTCCCCTTCATCCATAGTGCCACAAACAAAATTGCCAAAACTCTTAGCAAGAAGAACATTAAAACTATGTTTAAACCTCTCAAAACCATTAAACAAACCTACACTTCTGTCAAGGACAATACTAACCCCCTTCTCTACCAAGGTGTCTACAAAATTCCTTGCTCATGCAACACTTCTTGCATAGGTCAAACTGGCCGCTCATTTGAAACTAGAATAAAAGAACACATAGCAGATACTCATCACAACCGAACCTCAAAATCCGCCATCGCAGAACACTATTCAAAAACAAAACACCTCGTCCATTTTGACAAAACTCAAATTTTGGCTTGAGACCCCCAGTATTCTACTTGGTTAATCAGAGAAGCCCTAGAAATTGTAAAGAACCCTAACAACATAAACAAAGAAGATTGATTAAAAATCAGTCAATCTTGGGCTCCTATTATCCACAAAATCTTTAATCCTAATCAAAAGTTACTAATCATTATCAATACTTCATTAACCTCTAGTGTCAACTACTTTGAAACACTTTTTCCTCTATTATTCCTCTCTTCTAATTCTATCAGTCCCCTTCCCCTCTCTTATTCTTTATTATTGTACTTCTTTTCACTTTTTGTTTATTAAGAATTATTTCTCCCTTCCTTTGTTTAATACTTACCTCTTACTAATCCCCTTTTGATATCTTAGTGTCTTTATTATTTTTCACTATTACTATTATTTATTCTTTTCTCTTATTGATTATTATTTAAACCTATCGTTTATTTTCACACTTTCATTTTGAGTTTATTAATTACTATTTATTAATCCTTTTTTTCCATATTCTTCTTATTCTACTAATCCAAAACTGTTCAATTTACTTTAAGTCAATTCAATTTCTAAAAAATTTCAAAACCTCAACTCGGTTTCAGTTTTAGTTTTTCTTTGTTTAATGCCCAAACCCTAATGTTAGCATGTGCATAAAAATTTAATAATTTATGATTGAAAACATAAAACACATGAGATTTATTTCTTCTTTTGAATTCTGAAAATTTATGGCAACCCTAAATTCTTACTCAGCAATTTAATACTAGCCACACATGAAATTTAAACACTCAAATTTTTGCTCAAATTGACCCAGGAAAAACACCAAAGGGAAAACCTGTTCTTCAAAGAGAGATTATTTTATTTTTAGGCAAATTTACAAAATCAAATCAACAATACTTTATCTCATCATTTCATCTTGAAATGCATGTCAAAAAATACCTATACGGACTGCCTCGATTTCTGTGTTGTACGACCCAAACATGCGACTGTAAAACTATTATATGGCCTCGAAATTCGTGTCTGATTTCCCTACCTCGAAAACTGTGCCTGCTACCTCAAAAATGGTGCTTGTACAGACAACATTAAATGTTGTACTTCATCCCTCGAAATCTGCGACAGTATGGTATTATACAGACTATATAGAACAACCTTGGAAACATGCCTGCTGAAAATATTTCTTGGGAAATGTGCCCAGAAATTCCTCGTCCTGTCTCTGGAAATTTTGCAGAATTTTTCTCTCTTTCTCTTTCAAGTTTCAAGAATGAAATCTTTTCAAACCCTAGTTTCTTCTCTTGCTCCTCCTCTCTCAAAATCTCTCTTAGAAAGTGAACAATAGAATCCAGTTTGCATTTCCCTCACCCTTTTTGTGTGAGTAACTTCCTCCTCAAATCCAATGGATGAGATTAGATGAGATCCTAGGGTCAAGATCAGATCTCAACTTTTTCTCATTAAAAAACAATTAATGGATTTTTAAATATTAAATGTGAGACATTATTACACATCCATTTTAATAATCTCATTAAAGTCACTTAAAACTTTATTACTCACTTTTCATTTATAAAGTGACTTTATATCAATAAAGTCAATCTCACTTTATAAAAGGCTAGGGACCACATTTAAAGTGTTCTTGTCCACCCCAACGTATGAGTGAACAAACACTTCTCTAGGTAAAAAATCTACAATTTTCAAATCCTTATCTAACCCCCTTTGTTAATTTTTGTCATTCTTATTATTGTGTATCTCTTTTTATTTATAACTTTGTTTATTATTTTATGTTTATTCTTTATATTGTTATACTTTAATTATTTCATCCCTCCTTCATATGTGTATCTATAAACTTTTATTTATTATAACTAAATTTTTTAATTTTCATTATGTATTTACTAATATTTAAACATAACCAATCCTTTACTTTACATAATTTTAATTCTTTTTAATTATTATTTTTTCCCTATTCCAACAATCTAAAAACTTATTTTAAATTTCTTATTAATCAATTTTTAATTTAATCATATTCCTAATTTTATTCCTTTACCCTGTTACCGACTAGGCTGCACCTAGTTGGACTTTCAGTGAACCACCAATGATGAACAAGATACTTGTTCATATTCAGAGTTCAGAAGTCTTTTCAGGCCTTCATGGTCGTTTTATTTTTTGTAACACATGTTCATACCCCCTTGGGCAAATTGTAAAAATGTTCTAACATTTAAATTTTTATAAAAGGCTCGGCCTCCCGGACTTGAGCATCAAGCCGACTAGCCTAGAGCGTGTTTTTCCTTGGTTATTATTGGTTGTTGAACAAACGACTAATAATTTCTGAGTTTTTCACTCACACCTCCAAAGTTGGGGTAGTCATCTTGTTGTTTCGGCCTAGGGAAGTTATTAGAGCTTTCGTGTCGGTGTTTTTTACCATGCTAGGCATTTGAATTAAGTCGTATGGACATGTACTAGGTCCCCTAGAGTTTCGTCAGTTTCCGCAAAAAATAATTTTTTCCGTTTTTTAAGCCATTTTTTAATGGTTTAATTAAAAAAATTTCAAAATGTAATAAAAGTCAGATACAGAGTCCGTTTTTTATGTGGGGATGCTCGTTTTGACACCCGAAGCGTCTACTTTACTCCAGGGACCACTTTCTACATCAGTCGGGCAGCCGGAGCACCCCATGAGGCATTACTTGGCTAAAAATGCATCAAGATGGCATTTTAATGCTAAGTTTGGACAAATTGGCACTATGGTTAAAAGGTTGAAAAGTCAAATTTATTAAAATATTTATGGATGGGGTGACATGGCATGGGTCCCCCATGGTCATGCGACCTCTTTCTTCATGTTTTAACTTAAGTTCTAAGTCATGGTAGTGAATAAATGTGGAGAGGTGACGTCAACCTCAAATGGTAGTCACACGAGTTGTGAGCATGGTTGCGCTAGCCAAGGAGTGGCCCCCGCCTTATAAGTTACATCCACATCATTTAAACATAACCTTGGTTTATAAAATAATATACCAAGCACCAACACAGAAAATTATGAAGGTAAGCGAGTGTATGAATGAAGGCTGATCACGTCAAATGCACCAAGGGAAGGCTCACGCTACATTTGCGAGTTGAGGGTGTAGACCCCACTTTCCATGTCACCATTTTAAATAGAAGAAGAAAAACGTTGGCTTATGTTAAATTACCATGCTTTGGTCAATCGCGTGATGAGAGGTGACGTCAAAGCACCCGTGAGGACCCACGTTTGCTTGCATGGATTGATTTGCGCTAGTCTAAGGGGTGGCCCCTGTTGATTATCGTTAGAAAAAATTAAGATATTGAAACATGGATCCATCTTACCCTTAGTCGTCAATCAAAGCATGCAGTTGTTGGTAGAGCTCACATTAGGTATAGCCGTTCACATTCGCGTGAGGAAATAAGGCATGCGAGTTGGTGTGGAGATTGAGGTGGCATCTCCCCATTATTATCTCTTAAGTTAACTAAAGAATCAGCCCACCAATTCTACTGATTGATTCAGTTCAACTCAGCTTCACTCAGCTCAACTGAACTTCTTCTGCCAGTGTTGATACTGCCCCCTTGGGCTTGTATTTGCTATAAATAAAGCTTGCTCTCCTCATTCAAACTAGTTGGAATTATATTGGGAAGAGCTAGCTATTGTAATCATTGTTTATCTAAGAAATAAAAGAGACTTTGGAGGTCTATTTGTGTGGTGCTTTGTTGAGTGGATGTACTATCATTGTCCTTTTTGGGGATAATATGTGTTGGATCCATCTTGCTTTCCAAATTCCAAATCTAGCTTGCTTGAAGGACTAGTAACAGTTTTGCGAGGTAAATTAAGCTGTTTGTTTACCGCTTCAATTTATTTAGTATGAATGCTTAGAGATGCAAATCAAATATTTCATTTGTTTATGAACATTTTCACATTGACTTCTAAGTATATATGTTGCTGGATTTGACCATTGGTTGTTGAGTTGTGTGAAGTACAGGTTATCTTAGCTAGAGATCGAGAAGATCTTGTTTGATCTTCCTCATTTCTAACACTTTTGTTTAGATAAAGTCCCTCGGTGCCCCACAATCAAGCACCTCAAAGATCTTCTTGTTCTCTAAACCTCTCTCCCTCTCCTTCTCAAGTATTATTTAAAATTTTACCTTGTCCTTTATTTGAAAAAGTAGTTACAGATCTGAAGTTAAAGGTTCATCTTCATACATAGATCGTAATTACTTTTCATTTTTAGATCTTGCTAAAGTTTAAAGGAATCATCATTTCTTAGTTCAGATCTAGGGTTTAAGCTATCTTATTTCAAGCCATTATTAGCAGAAAACTAAAAGCTTGTTTTTTAAAGGATAGTAGTTGGTTTAATTCATTATCCGGCAAGTCAGTTCCTTGATTTATTTTTTCTCCTTAAGAAGCAAATAAAGACCATGAGAAAGTAGCTTTCTAGCTCACTTTCTCAGTCATTTTTACCTAGTTTTTTCATTCTGTTTTTACTTATAAATTTTTTGGCAAAATTTGGAAGTTTTTCCAAAGCACTCTTAAAGTGCTTTTGGACACATTCCACTAAAATTTGTTGGCTGTTTTATGCAGGTTTGCGATAAAAGAGAGGGAAACTCTTGCAAATTTTCACAAAAATCAACAAAAAAGAAGACAATCGAAGCTCCCCCTTACATAAAAGGAATTTTTTTAATAAGTTGTAAGCCTTTTTTGGATCCCAATTTGAGGACCAAAGTGCACTTTCTTCCGCCTCATTGTAAAAGCAAAATAAATTTTGAGTAGGCTCATTAGAGCCCGGTCCCCATCCCCCCTGGGGGGATTTGTGTTGGTGTCATTTTTTTGGCTTCTTTATATGTTGTTAGCGTAGTTGTTTTTCTTTATCAATTTCATGCTTTATTTAAGTTCTGCAAGAGTAATCTGAATACTTACCCACTAAGCTATACCGAAGTACCATAAGAGAAAATATTTGAGCAATGTAGTAATTAAAAAAGCTTCAATTTGGTTATGCACTGCTAAGTTAAAATAAATACCCTCGCATTCCCGAGTACAGGTTCGTGGATAAGGGCTTGCCTGAGTATGAATCTGGAAAGAGACTCCTGGGTTTTATCTTTTTCTAAATCAGAAAACTTGTTCTAAAACTTTTAAAATAAACCAAGACTCCTTCCCCGTATGCTCTACACCGCTGCAGCTTGTCTGATCAATTGGTTGTATCAGAAAGGGATACGAGTTACTAGATCTAATAGGAAAATCCACACAAGTGATTTTCTCAAGAACTTGGGAGGTTGCAAAGGGTAATCACTACAGAGTCAGGGGTCTACTCCAAGCAGGTTCATCCTCGCCCCGTTGAACACTTGGTATTACCGCTTTAGCACTCAGTTCGAAGGGACTTGACTTGTTGGGCAAAACCCACAATTTACCCATTCCTTAATCAATTCATTTAATAATCTAAAATTTACCAACCGAGACACTGCAATACTTTCGCTGAGACTGCACTAGCAACCCACATTTGCAAGCACTCCTTTCATCTTGGCACTGGTCTTTTTTGTTCTTTTTGCATAAGTCAATCTCGCAATGTGTCATTGAATATTGTGTATCTAATTTGAGAGGTGTTGTCAAGGTTAATCTTGTTTGCAGTAATTGGTATTTTTTAAATTTCATCCATTCCATATTAAAACTCCTAGAACTAATTATATCTCTCGTAGAGTAAAAACCCTAGATTTTACTTTTCATTAGGGTCCACCCCCCTTGGCTTTGCTAGGAGTTGGCCTAGACGGAGGAGCTGAGTATCAGGTGACAGCACTTGGCTCGCGCTTTCCCCCAAGGTCGCACCCAGTGGCTTGAAGATTTCTGCCACGTTGCCTGAGGTGCGAATTAGGCGGCAACATACCGCACACTTAATCTTTTTAATTGAAATTTATTTACTTTTTACTTTAAATACTAATACTTCATTAATTTTACTTAACAACTTAAGTCGACATTTTGACTCTCCTAACCTACATCCAACAGTCACCTTTCTTTTCTTAACATTATAAACTCCTCTCTTTTCTCTGCATTGAAGCATAATTTCTCAGTATGTTTTCTCAATAATCTTTTGGTTCTGCTTCCCTGAAGATGAGCAGGGTTTCTGCTCGAAACGTCGGTGTCAAATTCATACCACAGTAAAAGCCAATATTGATGGGATGCCTCATATATGTGGCCCATTTGAGGAGAGCATTGAGTTGTTAGAGGGATCTACGGGGTCGAACCCTAGATCTATCCTCTTTTCATCATTGTTTCACCTAGATCTAATGGTGTGCCCTCTCCCTTGGGTCTTATGTTTAGCTTTGGCATTGTACATGTGGCATTGACTGCCTCATAATGGTGTTTGTTAGAATTGATTAGATTTTAGGGCTGCCAAAGTCCACAAAGGACTGTCCCAAAAGGGCAGCCAAGGTCTGTTCAGAAGATGCCAAGGCTAGGAACGGAAGGCCGAGGGGTAGAAAAGGAGTGGAGGTCTAGGGAGAAAGGAAGAGGAGGGTGCTAGGGCTAGTTAGGTCTGATTTTAGGGCCATTTTAGGGCAGAATTTGCGTTTTGCGATTTTTTTTTAATTTTTAGGGCCTTTAAAATTTTGCCCTAGGATTTCTAGGGACAAATAGGGCAGGGAGAAATTGTAGGAGAGGGCCGAAAATATAGGAAAGCCAAAAAACTGAAGAAAATATTTTTTGATTTTCTAGGGTTTTTAACATAAAATTGCAGACCTACTTCTAACCCTAATACTACCATGAAAATGCCAATTTACACATGCAAATGCAAGAGATTTGAAGGAAAAGAGGTTTGGGGTCAAGGGTTTTAGGTTTTACCCTAACCCTAGGGAATCTAAGGAGGTGACTAACATTCCTTTTGAGAAGCCTATTCTAGGTTTGACAACAAAACCAAAAGTTCTAAGGTTCTAACCCTAGAAGGACTCCTATGAGGGATGTACTTCTACAAACAAAGGGGACTAAAGGTTGAAAAATGACCTAGCCAAGACAAAATGCAGCTCTAATGGCTACCATTCAATCCATAAACATACATCATTCATCAACATTTAACAAAGACAGATCAAGAAAAACCCTAGATACCTCCTTGTGCAAGTGTTTAACCAACAAATCATAGCATCACCTTTAGCAAGAGCATAGAATCAAAGAGCTTCAAGAAATTGTCATTCAAACCTAGAAAACCATCTTCCTCGAGAGAGGCGCATCACTTACAAAGAGCCCTAGTAGGGTAAAATA
The DNA here is from genome assembly GCA_001517045.1 of Pseudotsuga menziesii. Classification (NCBI taxonomy): domain Eukaryota; kingdom Viridiplantae; phylum Streptophyta; class Pinopsida; order Pinales; family Pinaceae; genus Pseudotsuga; species Pseudotsuga menziesii. The sequence continues at coordinate 105,751 of LPNX011193737.1, read as the reverse complement.
GGTGCATATTGTTTTATCCCACTTGTCTTGTGTTCGAATGAAGTGAGAAGAGGTTTATTTATAGCTTCTCACACTCACTTTACAAATATATCCAAGCCTACATGCCTTAAAATGTCAATTTGAAATTATAAAATGTCAACTTAAAATTATAACATAAAATAATATAAAAATAGCTTGAAGTAGGCTTATAGTAGGCTGTCTGGGGTATTTCCCCCCTAGGTGCCAAAAAATGCTAAAATAAGTGAATCACTCTAAATGAAAGCTTGGAGTGAGCTGGAGGGAGGGCGTCATGCCCCATTTAACCCCGAAAATGCTGTAAAATCTCCCCATGCCCTCCTCAAAGCAACAAGAAGGCCTGGCATGAAAGATAATGTCCTCTGAGGAAGGAGACCAAGGAGAGAGAGTGCAAGCCTGCTGAAGGGCCATGAGGGTGTTTGCGAAGGTTGTGAAGGGAGACCGAGGTCTCATAGCTGAAGCATAGGCCACTAGAGGAAGCAAACAAGGTGTGGGGTTATGTGACCGAGTGATCAACCCCTAAGAGCCCCGGACACCAACCCAAGGGTTAAAAACCCAACAAAGGGTGGTCAACAGTGCCATTAAGCCATAGTACTTTTAAAGGAGGGATCAAAAGGCTCGACCATGACTACCACTGTTGAATAACATGGCCTCTCTCTCCCTGGGGCACATCTGAAGGTGCGTTGGGTACATACACAACGTAACACTCTCTAGGATATATCTCTGGCTTTGCTAGATCTACTATTATTTCATTGTATAGGAAGTTGAGCTCCTCTCCTATATAAAAGAGCCTCTTCCTCATTTGTACCCATAGTTGGATTTTGAGAGCACTCCCTTTTGGAGCATAATAGAAATATATTTCATGGTGTAGTTTGAAGTGTATGGGTTTCTTCTCCATTCAAATTGTGGCATCCTTGTTCCTATTTCTAATGTTTCCAATGGATTGTAGAATAACCTATAGGATATAACTTGTTAATTAGGGCCAATTATAAGGGTAAAATTGCCTCATTTAAAGGATTTTATGTGAGAATTGTATTCCTCTATATCCCTTTGATGTCTTAAGCATGACTATATTACATTGTTCCAATCATCTTTATAGAGTAAGAGATTGTTATACCTCATTATATGAGGCACACCCTAGTTGACGTTCTTTTGATGTGGCACCACTCTTAGGAGTTAGGACATCCTAGTTGATTTCTACATTCATTTTTCAGCATGCTAGGGTTTATTTGTGGCATGTGAATGCAATCCTAATTTCCCTAACCTTCTATGAACTAGCCCCTTTCTTGGACTAGCCTCACTTGAAACCATTTACCTTGGGGATTGGAACTAGTCCTCATGGTCCTCCCACCCATTTTAATCTATATATTCTACAAAAAGACCTAGCATTTTGCTAAGGCTGTCTCTTCAAATCACCGTGTGCCTTTATTTCCATAGCCTAGCAATCCTATCTTAGGGAAGCCCCCCCTTGAGTTGGAGAAGAGCTAACCTTAAGTGTAGAGAGGAGGTTACTAAGGTGACAGTAGGTAACACCTCTAAGTTATAGTTGGGTTAGCTTTGTTCTTTGGGTTTTTAAATCACAAATGCTAGTTCAAGTTGTCATAGTGCCCATACCTAGGAGGTTGTTATCGTAATCAACATGTTCATTAAACCAATGGGTGCATACAATGGGGTAGTCCATTCCTCGATTAAAAGGTATCTAGGAGGAGAAGCAACGGGCACTTAGAGGAGGGAACTTAGCCCTTGGATCTTGGGACCATATGATATAGACCGTGGAGGTTGAGCAGTTGATTTGAGGATGCTTGGGTTGAGGAACATACTTCATGAAGGTTGGTAATGGAATAGATCGATTTTGAGAAGGAGCATTGGAGCTTTGCGACCACATTGTCATACAAGAGAGTAGCACAGGGAACATGAAAGGACATTTCGCACACAATTAGAGGAGCATCTTGCATGAGGACACTTGGATAGTGAGCCACCATGGAAGAGGGAGCATTGGACTAATGTCTTGATGGAGAGCGTACCAACTTGGAAGAGGGGTGTCGAGCTTAAGGAGGACCATGATTGGAGGGTATTTCAATTTTGGAGCTAGATAAACCCTAATTTGACATATTTACATCCTTGTATTGTAGAGCATGTAATACACTTAAACCCATAAATTCAAGAAAAAAAATAGAAAAACACAAGAGATAATAGATAAAATGGATAGCTATGTTCACTTGCCTCTTCAAGGGGGAAATCTCCAAGAACAAGGCTCCAAATACAATGACAATTCTTGACTCACATCACATAACTTACTACTCTATATATTGTGCTTCAATAACCAAAGGCCTAATTACTTGTGGTCCCACTATTAATGAGGGTCAACCACCTAGGGGCCTTTATTCAATAAAGAAGGCCCTTGTACAGTACAACACTACCCACTAACTAAATAATGGGCATTATGGCCTTGTGCATTGATAATGTAGGGGGAATATGGTAGGACCCTAACATACCTTCCCCCTTCAAAAGCAGCCTTGTCGTCAGGGCTGGATATGGGAAACCATTGTAAAATAACTGACAATTCCTAAGTAGCATCTTTTGGCCGCATATCCTTCCACTGGGGTAGAACTTCCTTGACTATGTAGTGTGCACTGGTGTAGGTGATGCTCTCTTGTGGCCAAAATGAGTGTGGGATGAAGCCAAATTGATCCTTCTGCATCGAGTTCTAGTAATAGAGTTTGAACTCGACAATTCTGACCCACACCATTCCTAAAACAAAACACATAAAACACTGGGTAGATCTTGGAGTTGGCTTGGACAGCTAAGTTGTAAGCCACCTGACCCATGCCTTGAACAATCTGATATGGGTTGTAAAACTTTGGTGAAGGGGTGTTGGATAAATAGTGATGTTGGGATCTTCCTTAAGTTGCTTTTTGAGCTGAAATGTAGTAACATTGGTGACCGATTCTTGTCATGTTTTTTCTACCCAAATCCTGTACTAGAGAAGATAAGTCGAGGGATCCCTCTTCCTCATTTTTCCTTGAAAAAGAATCTTCCACAACACTATCTTTTTTCTTTTTGTAGATAAACTTGTAATCATATCCAAATATTTTGAAGACTTATTTATGCTACTCCGAGGATGACAACCTTTGTTCCAAAATATACTTCAAGCTGTGGTGATTTATCTTCAATCAGAAATTTTCAGATTTACTTATAAGCCTAAAAGTACTTCATTTAGCATCTTTAAATAGGTTGTTTCCTGTTAAATAAATACGGAATTTATAACAGAAAATTTCATTAAAATCAAATTTGTTTGAGCCCTAAAGTCCTTTCAATTTGCTTATCTTAGTGGGCTAAATCTATGTTTTAATAATCTTGGACAATATAGTTGAAAACATAGTAGCATAATACGGCCGAATTGGAGTTTCCCATACGGAATTTTCGAACGAATTCGGAATTCGTCAAATATTCGGCGATGTACGGATACAGCCCAACCTACTTGTAATGTTTGAAAATATTTTTGCAACCTACTTGTAATGTTTGAAAATATTTTTGCTTGGGAAGCCCATAGGCCGACGAAAATATTTCAAGCCCCTCGTCTGTAGATCGTCTGTCCGACGTTCGTAGGTCTCTGTTTGACGTCCACAAATCCGTTCAAAACTTCAAAAGTTCAAAAGTTATTATGAAATTAAGAATAATGATATTCGGGTTTACCACCTTTACTCCTTTGTCATTTTATTTTTTATATTTGCATTGCAGTGAAGTTATGAATTTAATAAGTTATGATTTTTTTTTTTAATATAAGGGTTTCCGTAAGTTATGAGTTTTGTAATTTTTTTGATATTAAGGTTAAGTTATGAATTTTGTCATTTTATTTATTTTTTTATATTAGGGTTAAGTTATGAATTTTTATATATTTTGATATTTTTTTATATATTTGATATATTTTTTATATATATTTTGAAAAGTTATTTGATAACTATTTATATTTTTATAGTATTTGATTTTAATTAAAAAAAGTATTTGATATTTTGATTTAGGATGAGCATGGAAATTTGACTTAGGATTTAAAATTTATATGTTAGAGCAGTCATTCATTTGTTTTGCATTTTGAACTAGCAACTCTTATTGTGATGGAATTAAGAGGATGACATGGTATATGTGGTATTGGTAAATGATATGTTGTGTTTTAAATTTAAAATATGTTTCAAGTTGATTTTAATGAATATTCAATGTTACATGAACATCTTCAAATGTATATTTTTAATTTCTTGGAATTTGAAAAATACATGTTTTTAAATTTGTAAGTAACCTACTTCCATATTGTATCCGTACTAGATTTTTTCGTTACGTACTTTTTCCGTATCGAATCGAATTCGTATCTGTATTCATACTCGAATTATGCTACTATGGTTGAAAACCATACAAAAACAAGGTTTGCACCAAGTCTCGTAAGCCTCTTAGCTCCCTTACTTTTGCCTTCGACTTTGTGCTTTTAGGGCCTCCCCACTAGAGTTGGAACTTGGAAGTGGACCAACCCATAAAGAGTGGGAAAGGGTTATCAAGGTGACAATGGATAACCTCCCCAAGTTGTCCTCAGGTCTTCACCTCGTGAATTTGGACTTTAACACTTTGGATGAGACTTGAGGGTTTAAGAAGTAACAACTGGCATACAAGTATATTAGTTGGTGATCACATAACTGCCCTTGTAATAGCTGGGTAGGTGTCATGACTAGCAAAGGGTTTGAAATTTGAATCCATGTCTAGCACGTCTTCCATAAGGCCATAAATTTTGGCATGTCTTGGACTTGAATCTTTTTCTTGTTCTGAAGCTTCCTTTAGTTGGTTTGTTGGAGACAATTAGAAAATTTGGATCAAATAACAATTTTTCCAATTGTGAATGGGTTGAAATATGTATTTTGGGACATTAATGCAGGGTAAGGCCTCTGTCAAGGAATTTAGCAATATGAAGAAAAGAGTATACGATATCAAAGAATATAAATAGCATGTAAGGACTCAGGTGGATGGAAACTAATTTATTTTGAAATTTTGTTATATTCTCACCTGTGTATATAAATGATACTCAAGGACTTAGGTAGATAGATACTAATTTACTTTGAAATTTTGTTTATATCCTCAACAGTGTACCAACTACTCTAAGTTCAATGAACATTTATGTAAATTGCTCACACAATGCGGGTCCAGGTTTCCTGAGTTTGTAGGATCTTCAGTGTATGCAAGTTCCTGCAAGGAGGATTTGCAATCCCTGAAAATCCTCCAGACTGGTGAGTCAGTCATACATTTCTCCAAGTTGATGAATTGGCAGCCAATTATATATTAATCATGGAACCTCTATGGTTAATTTGCAATTACAGGCAAGTCCCAAGACTCTTATGTTTCCATTTTGGGATACAACTTATGAAGTAGATGAAGCTTAAGACCCTGAAAAGGATTCGATCAATTGACACCCAATCTAGAACAATTTTTAAGCTTATATGTAAGTTCCTGGATGACATGTTTATGATTCATATGAAAGCTCTCATATCATTGATAATGTTCTCTATTAACTTTGATGTAACCATCGGTCTTCCAATCACTTCTGAATTATCCTACTCAAGAGTGATAAAATATAGTTGAAGTACAAACACAACCAAAAGTCTAAATAAAATTTAATAGAATATCGAAAACCAAAATGAAAATGAAGAATAAATTTTCTGAATATTTCCCAAGAAATTAGAATACAATCAGCGAATCGGCGTTGTCCCGAAAAATCGCGATTTTTTCTGGCTGCTGATTTTTCGGCCCGAAAAAATCGGGAAAAATCAGGAAAAAATCGGTAAGCAAATTTTGACCCTATTAAAGTACAAATTTTGCATTTTTAATGCTTGCCGATTTTTGCCGATTTTTGCCGATTTTGAATTATTGTTCACTGGATGGTTTGCCGATTTTTGCCAATTTAATAAAATATCTAAAACCAAAATGAAAATGAAGAAGATATCACACCATTGAATCTCTTTCATGGAACCTACATAGGTATACCACAAATGCAAAGTTAAATTAGAACTATAGGTTGTTGGACACAAGTTATGAAATCACTACATATCTTTTCTAAGATCTTTTAAATTGACAAACAACGCCTAGAAATTGGTATGTGATTAATGCATATAGATCACAGATAACCTATTGGACGTAGTATAAGATTCACATGCACGAAAAATATTAATACCAAACCCAATATTACATGTCAATGATGAAGATGGTGAATTATTGACAAACATAGTAATATTATCCAAAGTTGATTGCTTAGAACTCGAGAAAAATTAGAGCACATTTTGTATAAAAGAAAAGTAGAGTAGAAAGTATCATATGTTGCAAGTAACTCTCTCCTCCAAGAAATTAGAATACAAACCTTGCCCAGGAATTCCATATCCATTTCTTCAGCAGTCATTTGAGCTCCCCCATTTCCAAAAATATATGAATTCTTACCACAGTGTGGACATGTGAAGCAACTCATGTTCTCTATCAAACCCAGTATCTTTCAACAATTCACCATAACAAGTAGTTAGTGATATCAACCATCCAGTGAACAATAATTCAAAATTAGTTCCATCATAAGTTTCCCAGACAGATTAAAGAAATTTCTAAATGATTGAGACAGCAAGTTGGAAAATTGATGAACCCCTTAATTTACAAAATAATAACATAGAAGACAGTTCCACTGACTATAGAATCTGACATTGCAAAAGGAAAAGGAAGTTTTCTATGCAATTGAAATAGAATATAAGGCAAAAATCAAGCCAATCAACACATCTATATAATTTGGCCAAAAGCTGACAATCATATATCTTGATTTCTAAGTTAGGTACTCTTATCATTTCAATCTCAATCACTCCACATACTGATTATAAATTTTAAGAATGTGACTGAAGTGGAGAATACATTCAAACTTTCAGTGACTGAATCTAGCCCAGGATTATAAATTTATATATGCTTCTAGTTGTGTCTATGCATTTATGTACATAAAAGATTGTTCCCAAAATAGTAATACATGCAACAGTTGTAAGCATCAGTAACAAGGATATGTCTGCAAATGCAAAAGACTATACCAAGAATACAACAGAAATTTTATTCATCCACATTGAAAGGGATCCCAGTTTAGATTTCTCACAGCTAAACCTTTAAGTGAAACATACAATAGGTACTCATCTATGCCCAAATCATGGTGAGACACAGTCTGTCAAATTACATATTAACTAGCCAACTAGTTGCCAATCAATTGGCTAGCTTGACAATCTGACGAAACTTCATCCAGTGATGGTTATAAGTTTCTGTTAATGAAGGAAGATCAGCAGGAATAACCATAAAATAAGCTTCATTTGGTGTAATTATAAGCACTCCTCGAAATACATTACATTGTGAGTCCTTTTTAAGGTTGCTGCATCGGTCGAGCAGGAATTGGAGATAGAGGACTTAGAGGACCTATGCAGGGAAATCCACACGGGAAGGCTGCACCTGTTTTGAATCCATTTGGCTTCGCAAGATGCTCACAGGATCATTTGGTCTGGAGTTGGATCCCACTATGATCCACTGTGACAAATTACATTTATAGTTGCATAAAACTCTCGGAGAATCCAATGTTTCATCACAGGTCCAAACACATAGAGATCAGATATCACTTCAATAGGGATGGAGTTCAGAGGGGAGCAGTGAATCATCATATTTCCACAGATAAGTAGGTTGCAGATATTCTCACCAAGTGATGAAGGGAAGTTCATTTACTTCAAGGATAGGCTGGGATTGGTGCAGAACACCTTCCTCGCTAGGAGGGAGTGTTGATGATTATAACTCGGACAAGTCCTTTTGCATAGGCTAGGTGTCAAGCATGCAAAAGTTGTCCAATTACCTCTCTAGGTACTTGTTTGAGTAAAGCAAGTGACTTCTGAAAATTTTCAAACCCCAACCCGGTTTCAAGTTCAGGTCAATGCATACGGTTTAATGCCCAACCCCAATATGCATGTACATTTAAAAAATTAAAAATTTTCACTGAAAACTTAGAAACACTTGAGATTCTTTCAACTTTATAAACTCAGAAAATTTCTAATAGCCAAATTTTCAAATACAGAAAATTAAATCAGCCACTCATGAAATTTTTAGAGACTCAAATTTTTGACCAAAAATGGTCCAGGAAAAACCCCCAAGGGAAAACCTGTTCTGGAGAGAGATATTTTTATTATTTCAGGCAAACTTTAAATAAAAATACAGCAGTACTTATTTTCACCAAATGCCTTGGTAAACGTGCCAATCAATCCCTGAATGGCCTGCTGAAATTTCAGAATTTATTCTTCTCGAACCACGTGCCAGAAAAACAGCCCAGCAAAAATTCTGCACACAGTTTGCCTCGAAAAACGTGTCGTACGGCCAGTTCTGTACGGACTGTACGGATTACGTACGACTATACGGACAAGAAAAAAATTTGAAATTTTTTTCTTCAGAAATCTGCAGAAATCACCTCGAAAAACGTGCTGAAAAAATCTGCCATCAAAACTACAAATTCTGCCCTGGAAAACATCCTGTTTGCCTTGCTGAAATTGCTGAAATAAAAGAAAGATTCTTCCTTGGTTTTTGTGCCTCTGAAACCTGCAGAATTCTCCTTCTCTCTCCTTCTCTTTCTCTGGAAATGAAATCACTTCAAACCCTTGCCCTCTTCTTCTTCTTGCTCTCTCCTTTCTCAAAAATCTCTCTTGTGAAAGTGAACAATAGATACGGTTTGCCTCTCCCCAAGCCCTTTTTATTCATGGTAACTTCCGCTTTCAATCCAATGGTCTAAATTAGATTAGATTGAGGGTTCACAATAAATACTCATTAAATAAATAATAAATGACATTTAGTGCGCCTCATGTCATTTAATAAAGTGAAGACCCTTCTAATTAATCACTCACTTGACTTTATCATTAAATATGAACTTAGGATAAACCATGACTTAACTTTTAATAAAGTGACTTTAAAAATATAAAGTACTTCTCACTTTATTAATTTAAATGACTAGGGGTCACCTTTTAAAGTGTTCTTGTCCACCCCAAGGCAACACAAGGTGAACAACACTTCCTTGGTAATTTTTCAACAACTTCTATATTTCTTTTCTGAATTTAAATTAGGAAAATCACATTGATTAATTATTTTAATTAATGTTGGCTAATGACTAAGGCTTGTCGAATTTTAATTTATTTCCAAATCTTGACAGTTATTTCACAATGATTTTCCAACATTCATTTCATCCTACAGTTTTCATTGAATATTTGCACACTGAAAATTTCAACTTAAATTGCAGCGGAAACAAAGGAACACATAAAGATAGCCATACATAAGAGACAAGAATTTTATCCTGGGAAACCCAATTGGGACAAAAACCAGCAAACTTTTCTTAGAAAAAATCAATCCAATTCAAGTACAATACCATTCATGAAGAGAAACCCTAGCACATAAGAGGTTCACCTTTCTTCACAAAAAGCCCTAGCAAGGGTAGCAAATCTTTTAGAGACAATCAGAACCCCAAAATTACTCCTTTGACTTTTGCTATGCTTGGCTGAAATTGTGCACTAGGAGAGAGAAGATGACGTGTCATGATGATTGTGAAAATGAAGTGCCGAAGCACTTTATTTATATTCTTTAGTTCACTTGACTTTTTCACCAATAGATTTGACTTGTCTTCTTTTGGTGAGGATGACTTTCTATTTTGATCTTCATCTTGGTTCTATCTCCAGGGTCGATTTGCACTTCTAGTCTTCCATCTTTCTTGAGGCTTCTTCAATGGTTGACTTGACTTCTTGATTTTTTCTTCATCATAGAAAAGTTGTCTCTGTTGATGTTCATCTCCTCTTATGCATAAAGCTCTAATGTTGATTTGACCCCACTGTAATAAGTCTTGGACACTTCTTAGAGCCTATGTCAAATTCAACATTAGATTAAACTTCGTATATTTCATTGGGGATGAAACCCACTATCAAATAAACAAGTCAACTCACTCTAATATAGAATAGATTACTCTTTCACAGAGCACTCCTTCACAAAGTATGCAATGTGACTTCTAGCCTTATTTACTCTTAGCCACTTCCCATGACTAAGTAAGGCTAAGCATCTCAAGCCTTATTCACTCTTAGTCACTTCACATGACTAATCAAGGCTACACCGAGGCCATGCTCCACTAGCCATTGGTTAATTCACATGACCCCTCTAGGAGGATGTTTGTAGAATGTTGCCCGATGCAGCAACCTAGAGAAACATCGACACTCCCTCTCAACGAGGGGGACATTCTGCATCTCTGCCAAGCTTCACACCTGGTGAGAATATTAGTAGGAGACATTCTCTATCACTGCCAAGGTCATACTTGGTGAGAATGTTATCATTGCCAAGCTTCACACTTCGTGAGAATGTCAATGGGAGACATTTTGTATCATTGCCAAGCTTCACACTTGGTGAGAATGTTCATAATCCATCTCGGATATGTATTACATCTACATCTTGAGTCTTTCACTCCTAGCCAAATCGTATGACTATCCGGATAAAGACGATGCTAGGGCCATTCACTTCTTGTGAATGCATGTTTCACGTTTGTAGAATCATCACGGTGTGTGGGCCATTCACTTCACGTGAATGTCTACCTATGTCTGTATACCCATCACGGTATCTGGGCCATTCACCTCTCGCGAATGCCTACCCAATGTTGCTCAATCTATTACCACTCCCTCTCACTGAAGGAGACATTATCCATCACGCCAAACTTGTCTCAGAAGAATACAAACATCACCTTAGACAAAGGCTTGGTGAGAATGTTAGCTATCTACTTATGTGTGGATATGTACTGTGGCTGAAGAGAAAAGAGAGAGAAGTGATTTTGCAGCAAGAAGATCAAGAGGAGATTCGAGAGGACAAGATAGTTGATTTGCCAAGGGGTTTGATTTGCTCAGTCGATCCAGAGGGCCAATCTGTACCAGATGCAGAGAGATCCATACAATTTGTATGAATCAGTACGATAGCTATAAAGGGGTAACAAAGGTGCTGATTTGCTTAATGGGTTGATTTCTCCAGGGGCCAGTTTACTGAAGAGAGAATCGATTTCTTCAGAGGGGTAGATTTGCCCAAGAAGGTCGATTTTCTAGAGGGAACGAGTTACAAGTTCCATTGATGTAAAATTCTAAATTTCCCTATGAGCCAAGAATTAATAAAAGAAACATTGAATTCTGGATTTTCCCCATTGGGGTTTTCCAAGATAAACACTTGTGTCAAATGTGATTGATTTCCTCATTTATTTTGTTGCATGTTATTGGTTAAGATACCGGTGTATTTCTGTTTATAATTTCAGCAGTAAGCTACAACAGTATTTTATTTCTAGGCATAAAAATTATTGAGAACAAAAATTAGATCTGATATTGAGAAATTAAAGAAACAAGTTAATTGACTCATGCATGGTGTAACTAATCTATTCTGAGATTGGTATTATGGTCTCATTTGGTATCTAGACTCTAAATCTTTTCACATACAACACTTAGTCTTAGATTCCAGCACTTAATAATCTTGTTTTTCTCTCAATCATAATACATTCATATGCATCATTGCAATCTAAGTAATATGAATAAAAAATAATCACTAGATACTTGGTGGCTTAAGGGAATGCCCCCTAGTGTATTACCTAAGCCATTAAAGAGTAGAGAAATAGTTGTCTAGGTGATAGTGGCAACACTACTATAGTTGCACATAACTATACCTCTGTGAATGCATTGCACTTTAGGGTGTTAATTTTTATGGCAAAACCTCTCATTCTGTATAAGTTCACACACTTGTGATTTTCATCACATCCCTTTTGATTTTCATCATAACCCAATTTCACTCATCACACGTGATAGAGACTTGCAGGATGTTATTGATGGATCACATGACGGGCACAAGGGCATTGCTACAAGTGCACATACTTTCCTCAACACTTCCCTTGTGACATTGTTGACTACTTCCACAAGTGGATGTGAGGTGTCTTGAGGATAGTTGATCTTGCACACTTATTTGCTTGTTTCCTTGGAGCACATCATGTTAGGATTATCAATCCTCCCTTGTCCAATTTGGTCATATGTCTAAATCAGGAGTCATGTCTAAATCGGGAGTCCATCCAATCTATTTTTAGTCACTAGCACCATTGGGTTCATTTGGCCTAATTGGGGCACATGTTCCAGTTACTAAAGTGTGGGGAACACTAATTGAGGCCTACTTCCACTAATTGCACTTGCATGCATCAGTTTAGGAGCCTCCTAGATCAATTCCTACAATTTAGGAGCCACTGGGAGTGTCGATACCAACCTTCATCAGTTGAGCTCAGTTAGTGACTAGTCAAGCTGAGTTAGGAGTCAGTTACATTCAGTTCTAGTCCTCTACATTCAGTTAGCGCTAAGTTTGCATCGCTGCATGCAGGAGAGGCGCATTTCTCACCTACCACAGTCAGTTAGCCTCAGTCAACACTGAAGTAGACACTTGAGTTGCGTTTTAGAACTCCATTGAACTCTAGTAATGGTTTATACAAGGTCAATTAACTATTGAGTCCTTTGACAGTGATTTAGACAAGGTCTTAGTTACTTACAGTCAAGTAGAGTCTAATCAATTCAAATTTCCTCATGTGGATTCGAATTGCATGTGGCTATTTAAGCCATTGTACTTCATTGTAATTACTATCTAATTACTCTTTGATTAATGAAAAGCATTCACAGCTGCAAGCCATTTTTGCATTGTTTCATTCTTCAATAACTGAGTAAATTGTGTGATCTATCTTGTGAGTTGTGTGTTTGTCCACAGATCTATGTGCTCAATTTAATACATTAAGCCTTTTAGTGGTTTGTTATTAGTGTACCTTGGGTTGGTCTTGGAGTGCCCTACATTACATGTTATAGCTATGGTGTTATTCCTAATGTATTTGATTGCCATTTGGAGAGAGCACTCCACCTATGCACACTTGTATGTGTTGATCTAGCCTTTACTTGGATTAGACATTGAGGACACATGACCACATTTGGTTCTATTGGATGAGAGCCCAAGCACTTTAGGGTTGATTGAACGTGAGGATGGATTCTAGACATGATGTATTCCTATCCTCTGAGAGCAGTCCTCTTGTGCATGTAAATTTTTGACATTCCCAACCCGGTTTCTAGTTTTCAACTGAACATATAGTTTAATGCCCAACCCCATGCATGTTTGTTTCTGCTACAAATGAAGCATTACTCATAAACAATACAATATTAATCAAGTTTTCAACTGAACATAGTAAACAATACATTTAATGTGTAATGCTTCATTTGCGACAGAAACAAACATGTATGGGGTTGGGCATTAAACTACATGTCAGTTGAAAACTTGAAACCGGGTTGGGAATGAGAGCATTACTTTCTTAAAATTTGTGCCCAACCTTGATTTTCATGCTGGTATTTACTGTTGTTTTGCCTTGATTTTCGAGTTGCTTTCAGTATTCATTAACTGCTGAACTTGTTGAGATTCGTGCCAAATATGCTTTGAAAATCGTGTCAATATGTTGTACTGTTCACCTTGAATTCGTGCCCTAGGTTTTTTTTCTCTTTCCTTCTCAAATTCGGCTCTCTTCTTCCTTGCTCTCCAAATTCTCTTTGGTGAATAATGAATGTGCCTCCAATCCCTAAATTCCTCCTTTTTATTCATGGAAACCACCTTCATGATCTAATGGTCAAGATTAGATCTTGAACCACTAAGATCAAAGGCTGAAATAAAATGCTACTTATTTCTCATTAAATGAATATTTAATGCGCCCTCTTCATTTAAATACGTAATGAGACATTTTAATTAAAACTTCACTTTATTTCTCATAAAGTTACTTTTAAATTAGAAGGAACTTCACTTTATAAAGTAGCTTCATATGTCATAAAGCTAATCACACTTTATAAAGTCATTAGGGATCACTTGGACGCTTTTCCATTCCTAGGAACACGAAGTGCAAAACACTAGTCGTTGGTACAATTTTTTAACACTCCCTCTTACCGAGGAAAGTGTTTCTCACAACTCCCAACTTGTCTCTGAAATGATTGAACTTGCCTCTTCCCAAAGACTTAGTCAAAATAACTGCCACCTGCTTTTTAGTAAAAATATATTGGAACTCCACAACTCTTCTCTGGACATAGTCACGAATGAAGTGGTACCTGATCTCAATGTGTTTTGCCCTACCGTGAAAAACTAGATTCTCTCAAAGCTTGATGCAACTTTGGTTATCACAATAAAGCATTGTCGGCCTCAACTCCAGATCAAATAAACCCACCAACAACTTGCAAAGCCACAAGGCCTCACAACTAGCCTGACTAGTTGCCATGTATTTTACCTTAGCAGAACTCAGTGCAGCTAACTTTTGCTTCCGATTGAACCATGACACTACTGGTCGAGCCCAAACAAAAACAACAATTGAAAGTGATCTTCCAGTCTATCACACCACCTGCCCAATCAGGATCTATATAGCCAACCAACCTAACTCCATCTCCTCTCCTATAGTCCGGACCATAATCTATTGTTCCACACAAGCATCTTAACACATGTTTTGCAACAATCCAATGAATTCTCCAAGGATCCACCATGAACTGGCTCAGAGTCTCCACTGCAAAACAAATATTCAGCATGATATTGACAAGATACATCAAAAGATCCAATGAGTTGATGATATATAGTCAGATATACCAACTCTCCCTTAGAAGCATGAAGCTTCTTCCAATTGGTGATCATTGGCGTGGTCATCAGTCTACAATCCTGCATCTGAAATCTCTTCAAAATATCCATAGCATAATTCCCCTATTTGAGAAAAATATGCCCCAACTCCTGCCACACCTCCAGACCCAAATAATAATGCATTATCCCAATGTCCTTCATCTCATACTCCGAAGCAAGATCTCTCTTGCATTCTACAATGAGTCTATCTGCACCTGTAATGATCAAGTCATCCACATACAACACCAAAATTAGTGGATCCTCACCAACAACAATGTACTAAATGTTTGGATCTGCCTCACTTTTTCAAAATCCCAACTTCTACAAGTACGCATCAATCATAGAATACCAAGCTCTTAGAGCTTGCTTCATCCCATAAAGGGCCTTCTTCAACCTATTGTTGAAATAATGTAACTTTGAAGAATATTCTACCTGTACTTCACATTATTATTATTCCTCCTTCGGGAAATGTCACTGATGTAAAAGGTCATGTAAAAGTCATGAGGTAAACCCTTCGTTGTAAGTCGAGTCAATAGTACACAAAAAAGAAGAATATAATTGTTATTGTGAGTTCTCCCAGGTAGGTCGGCCCTGTCAGTTAAACAGGTCGGCCCCGTTAGGTAAAATGTCGGTTGGGAAACTAGTATAAATAGGGAGGCGCCCTCCCTCATTTATACAAACTCACTCACACTTGTATTGTGCAAGAGAGAGAAAGGAGGGTCAAAGAAAGAGGAGGACTAGTGTATTTGGTCTTTGGCTCTTATGCTTGGGGTTTGGTCTCTCTCTCTCTATAAGACCTTATTCTTTGGTCATTGCATTTTGGTAATCTATATTGAGGAAGTTTTTGCTGAGTTTTTTCCTTTAGGCCTTCCCAGGGTAAATTGTTGTGTACCTTGTGATTGTGTTTCTTTTAGTGATCCTCTTTTACTGAAAATGTATTAAATGCTTATCAAGTTAGGACTTAAGCTATGGCAGTATAGAAAACTTAACATGGTATCAGAGCTAGCCTGAAAAGATCAGCTCTCATGAGGTAAATCTCTCTCCTTCTCTGGACAAGAAAATTAGGGTTTTCTACTAAAGTGAGATTTTTGAGTGCAAGTGAAATAGGGAAGTGCGGCCCTCCTAGGCACATATTTTGGCACCAAGATCGAAGTTTTTCAGTGGGAAAATCTTCTGGAAACACAAGCCCTAGTTTGGCTTGGAACCATAAAACTAGAAACAACACCAAAACTGCAGTCCAAAATCTTGCAAGTCCAGTTTCAAGGGTTGGAATTTGGATTCTTCAAAAACTGACTGTACCATCATACTCACCTCAACCAAGTGCATCTTTTGGTGAGTATAGTTTTCATTTCTGAGAAATTTCAATTTTTTGTCATTTTCTGATCTCCGGGACAAGATGTCTCCAAGCATTAAGCTTGATGACAAGTTGGAAGGCATATAAAACTTCCGTGCTTGGAAAAACAAAATATGACTCATTCTAGAAGAGAATGATCTTGCAAAGTTTATCAAGAAAGTTGTGTTGGAGCCCGAAGATGAAGCAAAGGAAAAGTATAAGAAAGACATGATTAGAGCCAAGAGCCATAACAGATTCTATCAAGGATCACTTGATTCCTCAAGTATCCTATAAGGACACCTAAGGAGATGTTTGATGCCCTATAAGAAATGTATGAAGGAAGAAACATCAATCAAAAGATGAACTTGAGAGCCCAACTAAAAAGTACAAAGATGAGCAAGAGTGAATCTATCCACGAATGCTTCACAAGGTTCTCTCAATTCAAAGAACAACTAGAAGCAATTGAAGACAAGATTGATGAAATTGAACTAGTAATGACTGCTCTCAATGGTCTTACTAGACCATGGGACTCCTTCATCTAGACAATCTGTGCAAGGAAGGAAAGCATAAAAATTGATGTCCTTGTTATCACATATACATTTCCAGCCAAGCTTCCATGATGCAGCATGCAGACTTGTCTCTTGTTCTATTCCGGGCTACTTTTACATGGGGTATTAGCATGGATCTCTACAACTTCATTCCACTTCAGAGTCTTGTTCTTGAAATTTTCCTTGCCAAGACTGAGATTCAGGAGTCCGTTGAGATGATTTTGGTGATGATCTAGTTCATTGGAGCAGAGCAACAGATCAGGAGTTGGTACACACAGTCACATAAGGGCTTATTAGTTGGAGACAGATATACACGGTGAGATCAGGTATATTTCCTTGGTTTAGTTTTTCTTTGTGATGTATCTCAGACACCTGTGCTTGTCATGTTACGATTATTATGGCTACCTATGCTTATATGTTTTATATTGCTCTAACCTGTGTTATGATTGATAAAGGAATCCAATGTGAAGACTGTTGCCCATGCCATGCTCAAACAAAATGTGACCCTTACTGCTAGGTTGGTTCCATAACATTTGTACATGCCCATCCAGTTCATCCACTTTTGTTTCTACCCCATGACTAAGACTGATAGAGACTTGTGAGATTGAAGACCCTTTCCCCATTCTAACCACTATGTGTGATAGACTCCATGTTGCTATGTGTCTCCGGCTATAAAGTATGTGTCTTGGCCAGTGTGGTTGGGTTCACAGGGTTGTTCTCCTTGAGTCCTCAAAACAAGTGCTCCACCATAACAGTGTTGCTAAACACTAAAGCATCGAAACGCATAAAAGCTATATCTAAAGAATGCAAAAGTATAAAATATTGAAAAAAAGTAGTTAGTGGCCAAGAGGTTGAGCACTCATTCCTTGTATAGTGTAAGGCTCAATTTGCCCTCCACAGGGAATCCAAGGAGAGGCAAACCCGTCGGGGCTATGGACTGCTCGCTGGCAGCGGGTCTAGGCCTTAGCCATTTACTGGAAGCCTAGAAGGATTTCCAGGGCTCCTGCTCTTGTAGGCTAGCTACCATCGTATGAATTATGAAAAATATTGAAGAGGTCGATGGTCAAAGGATGAGCACCCACTCTTTGTATAATGTTCGGCTCAGTGTTCCCCATAAGGCCACAGGGTGAGACTAGTCTAGAAAGACTAGATCTTTGTCAGTACTGGAGCTCGGAAGGCTTCCAGGGTACCTGCCTTTGAAGGTTGATCTATATTTGTAATAAAGCTGCAAAGGAAAACTTGCTAGAGTCTGAGGGAAGCATACCCAGGTACTCCACCCATCTGCGAGGCACCTCCATTCCCTATTGCTATCTGTCATGCATATGTAACCTTGGTAGAGTATATTGGTTATCAGTCGGATAGATCACTGAGTCAAAGTCAGTCAACGTCATTTCCTCTTTTCCTTAGCCTGATTCTTCCATCATCACCCATCTAATAGCACATTGATTACACTTTGTAAGTATGGCATGAGCAAGCACATTTCCAGAACACTCTAAGATCTTTTAGAAGCAAAGGTATATTTTATTATTATTATTGTTGGTCACCATGATTATGAATAACTGACTCAAGTTGGGCTTTGATATACATCATTGGAGCATGTCTTACCTTGGAATGTGGCAAGATCATATTAGTATAGTATCTCACTTTGATTTTGGGTACTTTGACCTGGTCAAACCAATTGACCAAGTCAATCATGTTTCCCAAGGAAGTGACTCAAAAATACAACAGGGTCCATATTTGTTCGAAACATGCCCAAGACCAATACTGTAGTTTCAATTTTGAGAGTTTGGCCTCGGTTCTCCAAAAAAGTGATTATTATCACTTAATTAATGGCCAAATGATCTATTTTTAGTCCGAATGGCAATATGATTGGTTCTCCTAGAGTAGAGCAGTGTTCCAGGGGGTATGGGTAGTCACTTATACCATTCTTCTATGTCTCCAGATCATCCAAAGCAATTAGTTTGCCCCAGTTTTCATCCTGGAGTGAGTTATGACGAATTTATCAGTTTCCAGAGATGTACCAGCAAAAAATGAACTAGAAATTCAGTGAAAAAATTGATTTAGCCTCCTGGGTTAGGGAAATGGTTTGGAACTTTGTCAGATGATGTTTCTCGGCATCCCGAACAGTCCTCCAACAGTTTTCAGTTAGAAAATGTCCAGATTTATTTATTTATGGCTCAGCCAGTGAGGAAAGCCCCTCAAGGGGCGCCCCCTCTAATTGGCTATTGATGTATTTCATTGTTATATCTTATATTATGAAGTTGTAAAGAGGCCTACGGTGAATTAAGCCTTTAGTGACCCCCTCCTATGATGTATCATGTCATATCTTATGTTATGTTGTGACATTTCACTTTACAGGGGCGTCCTTGAACAAAGTGCGCCCCCTCTTTGACTTCGTCACTTGATCCATGTATTGATTGATATATTTTGATCTCCACCGTTGATGATGTTATAATCTCAACCATTGGATGATAAACTAAGCTAGGGCTTATGTCTCTCTCAAACTATTTAAGAGAGGTGACCCCCCCATTGTAATTCATAAGGTTTGGCACCGAAATTTGAATAAAGAGATTTTGCCTGGGACTATACTCTTGTCTACTTGCTTGATGAATGAATGAGTTGATTAGTGGCACTGTTTTTCTTCTGCACTAAGATATATTCGGCATAGTTTTTGTATCTTTCCTTGTACCCATTTAACTTACAGGTTGAAGGAGGCGATTTTGAGAGAGGGGCATTGGTGGGGGCACTTGCCCTGTTGCTCGATCTTGGCAATTGGCTATCAGGGAATTGAACTTCTTTATGATTTCTTCTTCTTGTACTTCTTTCGGCTTGCATTTCCTGTTTATTTGCCATTCCGATTGATTTTCCTTGGTCTGGCAGGAAAACAGGGGCGCTAGGGACACTGGCAGAAGCAACACTTCATCAAAAGCTTGTCCGGAAGTCTTATTTGATCTCAAGAAAGGAATTCTTCATCATCCAAGAGGTCATCAACAATGACTCAGTTATGTTTCTCAGGTAAGTTCTCCACCTTTTCATTTTCATGCATTGCCCATCAATATTTTTTATTGAAAAAACCCTCATTTAGCATTAAGAAAAATCACCGAACCAATTTGCACTAGGAATCTGCAGATTTGACGATCTGGGTTTTGTGCGGCATACTGAAAATCCCCCTCTCCCACAAAAGCGTCTAGCTTGGACTCCTCTGCCCCCCTCTAGGAACTGATCTCTGTCTGGGAGAAAACGCCCCCCTTCACCAAGTTAGCCATTTTCCCACAGTTTTTTTTGTCTAATTTCATCTGGGTATTTTTCATTATCAAAGCTTTCATCCCAGCCAGTGTTTAGGAAGTTGTTGTCCGCCGATTGCACACCAGCAACAAAAATCTAATGAAAGTTGTCTCCTCACTTAGGAAAGTGGGAGAGGTGTGACCTTGGAGGAAAGCACAGAGCTAGGTATTGTCACCTACTCCTAGCTCCTCCGTTTAGGCTAACTCCTAACGAAGCCAAGGGGGGTAGTCCCTAACAAAGAGTTTTCTGAGGCTCAATGTGGTTAAAGTGTTTTACTTAGTTGCAAATGCGGATGGGTGTTACTTAGGAGTTTGTTATGATTAGAAGTGTTTGTTTATTATGAGAATGACAATTAATCAAAAGCAATCCATGTTGCTAACAAGAGATTACAAGGATAAGCAAAGATTCCAGACTTTCAACTAAACATTCAGAGATAGTAATTTAGGATGCACCACAGACAATTGATCAAGATAGATAATTATTCAAATTTAACCAAGGACCAGTGCCCTATGGAGTCAACAAAATGCGTAAATAAAATGATGAGTCTAAGAATCAAGCTGATGAGTATTAGATTGTGCGAATGCTCTTGGTAAGTTTTAAAGATTTTACGTGCTCTTAATTAAAGTGTTTGGAAATCCTAACAGAAAATACCTTCAGTGGCTCCGTTCGAAGACATGACGGACCTGTCTGGAATCACAGCTAGGTGTTCAATAACTTAACCTACTGTGTCCAGATTGGATTTCCCGCCGCCCACACTTGGAATTTGCCCACTACCTGAGTATTTAATCGAGACAACACCGATGCGTTGGTTACAGGGTAAAAGTTTTAATTAAGTTACTCTTGCACAAACTTAACAAGTCCGTTCACCGTTCTGAGTATGAGCCCAACCCGAAAGTCGGCAGAGCATACTAGGTGAAGGATGATCAACGAAGTTAATTAATCATGGGAAAGTGAGTTGCAAAATTTTATTAAGTCAATTGACTAAACTCTCCGAGAGAGTGCGCTCTTGACCTTGTCTTATGACAGAGGTTCAAGAGTATTATCTAATCTAGATGCCTAATGCAAGGATTATGCAAGACTAATGATGCTCTCCGATAAAGAGTGCTCTTGACGTGTGTTTCTGCAAGTTCAAGAGTCTAACTTATTGATTAATTGAATTAGAAAACAACATGAACGTAAAGCAAAGATGGTTTATTAAACTCTCCGACAGAGAGCACTCTTGATCCACCTTATGGTGAGATTCAAGAGATTTTAGTTCTGTTGTTCGCCGATTGCACACCAGCAGCAGAAATCTTCCGAAAGTTGTCTCCTCACTTGAGAAAGTGGGAGAGGTGTGACCTTGGGGGCAAGCACAGAGCATAGGTTCAAGAGTCTTATCTAATCTAGATGCCTAATGCAAGGATTATGCAAGACTAATGATGCTCTCCAATAAAGAGTGCTCTTGACGTGTGTTTCTGCAAGTTCAAGAGTCTTACTTATTGATTAATTGAATTAGAAAACAACATAAACGTAAAGCAAAGATGGTTTATTAAACTCTCCGATAGAGAGCACTCTTGATCCACCTTATGGTGAGATTCAAGAGATTTTAGTTCTGTTGTTCGCCGATTGCACACCAGCAGCAATTATTTTCCGAAAGTTGTCTCCTCACTTGAGAACGTGGGAGAGGTGTGACCTTAGGGGCAAGCACAGAGCTAGGTACTATCACCTACTCCTAGCTCCTTCTTTTAGGCTAACTCCTAATGAAGCCAAGGGGGGTAGTCCCTAACAAAGAGTTTTCTATGGCTCAATGTTTCAGTTAAGTTTTAGATGTTTTCAGATGCTGATGGGTGTTGTTTAGGAGTTATTGTGATTTTAGATGATTAATGTGATGAATTGAGCACAAGACAAGGCAATCCACATTGCTATCACCGGAATTAAAAGATAGACAAGTATTTGAAAACTTCACGAACTTGATAAAGCATTCACAGATATAACTTATAATGAAAACATTCAATGGACAAATGGCCCAGATTATCAACAATGCTGAAAGATAGAACCAGTGCCTATGGAGTCAACTTATCAGAGATGCTTTGTGTATAGGAAAGATGTGAATCCTGAAAGATGCCAGTGAATGTTAGGTTTTGCAAGTGCTCTTGGTAAGTTTTAAGAGTTTTTAACAGTGTTCTTGCTTTAGGGTGTCAACAAAAAGGTTTATCAAAGCCGGGAGACTCTTCTAAGTTGTCTCCGTTGAAGACATGTCGAGCCCGCCTAGTATCCCAAGCTGATATTGTCAAGTGACCAGCTAGCCGAGAATCTATGACAGCGGGAGGTTCCGGCGCCTCTTCTAGGAAGTACTTTGGAAGAATCCCTACAACGTCGTTGCGTTGGTTACGGGGTGTTTAAGTGTTATTAGGTTACTCTTGTGGGGTTTAAAGATCCAGTGTCATTTCTGGGTACTCCGATCTAAGATCGATCAGAGCATACTCCGGTAAGGAGGGAAGGGGGTTAATTAATTAGAGGGGCATGAGTTGCAAATTTTATTAAGTTAATTAATTAAAACCCTCCAACAGAGAGCGCTCTTGACCTCATCTTATGATAGTGGTTCAAAAGACTTAGCTAATCTAGATGAAACTAATGCAAGGGTTGTGCAAACCTAAGATGCTCTCCCATAGAGAGTGCTCTTCACTTGTGTTTCTGCAAGTTCAAGAGTCTTACTTATGGATGATTTGATTAAACAAACACAACAATTAATATGAAAGGTGGTTGATTAAAACTCTCCGACAGAGAGCACTCTTGATCCACCTTATTGTGAGATTCAAGAGATTTTGGTTCTTTTTATGATTTAACAATTTATAACAAGACACCAACAAGCAATGATGAATCTAGCAATTCGTGGAAATTAAGCTAAAAAACCACTAGCAATTAGTAAGAATGAAACTAGGTTTAATCAGAGAGCTAAATTAATTGCTTAAGAAAAACTGAACTAAGTAAATCATGAAAATGAACACAAGACACACTTCTCCAAAATAGGGTAAGTAGAAAAGAAAGGAGACTTGCTCCCACTCAGCCTTTTTTATTAATCTTTTACAATGATGATGTGTTCTTTGCTTCTTGGAAGAATAGGTAAAGAAGGGGATTGAGAGACGAGGGACAGAGTCTTTTTGTTCTTTTGCACTCCTTGCTTGCTCGTGGCCTTTGGGCTCTTCTTCACCTACGTGAAACTAAGAGCTCTAGACATACACTTGTTATAGGATTAGTTGATAAAAAATAACTAAGAGCTCTAAACATACACTTGTGGCCTTTGGGCTTTCCTTCACCTGCGTGAAACTAAGAGCTCTAGACATACACTTGTTATAGGATTAGTTGATAAAAAATAACTTGAAAATAAATCTACAAATTAGTTAAAAACAACTACCCAAACTTACCGAAAAGAAAGGAGAGAAGAGGAAAGAGAAAGGCAAGGCAAGAGAGGGGGAAAGGGAGTGAAAAGAGACACAAGGCAAGTCAAAGAAGGCTAGAAACTAAGGGAGAAAGAGGGTTGCAAATCAGAGAAATAAGGCTGCAAATGAGGGTGAAAAAGGCTGAAAGTACAGCCCAAAAAGAAGATGGAAAAGGCTGCAAAAAGTGGAAAAAGGAGGCAAAAGAGGGTTGTCCAAAAGGGTAAAAAGTGGGGAAAAGTGGACAGCAAACTAACGGAAGGAATGGCTGCAAAAGGAAGGCCTAAAAGGCTGCAAAAAGTAAACAGGGAAGCCAACCGGGGCAAAGGCTAAGTGAATGAATGTTCACTTTAGCCAAAACGTGCTCTAATCCCAAGGAAATAAAGATTTTATAAAAATTTGAGAGATGAATAATATGAAAGAAACACTCAAACCTGTGGTACTTTGATGGCATTTGGATTCTTTTCGATCTTGAAAATTTGGAAGTTTCCTTGGCTTCGAGAGGAGAGGATGCACCTGAGCTCAAACTCCTACTCACTTCAATGAGATGACCTACACAATTTCAACTCAATACTTGCAAACAATGGATTAGATCATGTATGTTTGGTAAATAAAAATATAAAAAGCATGCCATACAACTGAATAATCGATGCTACTTTAATTCACAGAAACAAAACAATAAAAGATCAAATTGTAACATCAAATGATCAATCTTACGTGCTTATAGAAGCCTTCTAAAGCATGAGCTATTATCCAATCCTAAGCAATAAAAGACAAAAATTGAAACATTTCACCTCATTCGCCAATTGTTCATCCACATTCACACACCATGTATGCCTCCAAAGCCTTAAAATTTATTATACGGTTGCAAAAACAACAAGCATTACAGTAATTCACCAGGGGTTCTTTGCATAAAGATCCATCCGAATAGAGCTAAAGGAGCCTCTATTTGTACAATGAGAGAGTGTTAAAACCCTAAAACCAATCCTCATAACCTAACCAGCCTGGCCACCTAAACAAAAGAGCCAGACCTAAATCAGAGAACCAGGAGTGAGGGGAGGCCTCCACCCAGGCAAGGCGCCCCCACTCCAACCCTGAACCATCAAATCCAGCCACAGATGAAGCCACACATGTGGGAGGCGCAACCTGGAGAGAGAGGGGCGTGAGTTGTTGAAGGAGCCATCTGAAATGTTGGTAAACCCACCTTTTAGGTCTGGAATGAGCCTCAGCTAGGCTTGGGAAGCCTACTGATGGTGTAAGCTTCAGTCTTCACTTCGATCAAATCACCGGACCAATTAGTGCTCTCCATCTCATTCTTTAGTTGGAGATGACATGTCTGCTAACTGATAATAAATTAATTGCTCTCTTAATGATGACTGAAGCTGAGTTATGATAACTCCAATCATCATAAGCGCTCCATGAGATGTCATTTAGCCTTTTATTTTACTGAATTTGGATTAATTTGGAGAGTTTTAATTTTCTCCAAAATAATAATTTTTTAATAAAAATTCATTTTTTTACTCAAAACTGACTTTTTTGAGAAAAAAGACATTATGTGTCCGATTGTTGATCTGAAAGTTGGTTCTAACTGGCTGGCTGATCAAGAATGACTTTTGGCTTAAGGTTAGATCCTTCAATCACTGAATTCGGAGTCCGGATGACCGACTTACCACGAACGGGTTTTTTCCATTTAATTTATGGAAAAATTAACCCAAAAAACTTAGGAAAAGTAATTAAAATTAAAAAATAATTTTCTCCTCGTTCGAAAAAGATTTTTTCGAAATTTTTTTATGTGTCCAGATGACTTAGGATATGACCATGATCTACCTAAATAATGTCTAGTAGGTTTATAACACTCAGTTGGACTCCAAGAACCCCCCAAGTCCCAGAATTCAACATCGGGCATTCTAGCTTTGGAGGAAGCGGAAGAAAACCTCGTCAATTATACTCGGCTGAAGGCAAAGCATAATTGTCAGGGGCGAAAAACTCCCTGGAATACCTTATTTGAGATTCTACGTCTTAAGAGACCGAACAACTCAAAAAATACCCTACCAGCACATTTATTACAAACCCCGCGAGGCTATGGTCAAAATTATTAAAATAAAAATGTGGCTAGCCAATATTGGCTAGACATGCAGACGGATCCACTGATACACTAGAATCAGACTTTGAACAAGTCTGTCAACTGACGGCTCCTCAGGTAACCCAACTATGGTACAAAAAAGTTGGTAACAGGTTCCTTTTAAGATTGACAATTATAGAGAAAGATACCACAACGTAATTAATAAAGTCTAATCTAGCAATTAGTAGCTATACTTAATGAAAAACTAGCAATTAGTGGAAATGAAAACTAAGTCTAATCAAAAGAACTAAGCTAAGTGTTTAAAGTTAAAACTACACTAAGAAAACATGAAAAGGAACACAAGACACACTTCCCCCAAATAGGGGAAGTAGAAAAGATGAGAGACTTGCTCCCACTTAGCCCTTTTTATTAATTTTTTACAATGATCATTATGCTCAGCTTCTTCTTGAAATGAGCAGATGGTGAGAAAAGGAGGAAAGATGAGGGAGGTGTTTTAGTCTTTTGCTCTTGCTTGCTCCCTTGTTTGTTTGTAGCCTTTGGGCTCTTCTTCACCTGCCTGAAACTAAAAGCTCTAAACATAAACTTGTTATGATGTTAGTTTGTAAAAAATAAATTGAAACTAGATCTACAAACTAGATGACAAAAATTTACTCAAACTTTACCCAAAAGGAAGAAGAAAAGATGAGTGAAAAAGGTAAGGAAAGAGAAGTGGAAGAGGGATGAAGAGAGGACAAAAAGAAGGTCAAAGAAGGCTGGAAACAAAGGGAGAAAGAGGGCTCCAAACTGAAGAAAGAAGGCTGCAAAAAATGATGAATAAGACTAAAAGTAAGGCCCAAAAAATGGCCACGAAAGAGGGCTAAAAGAGGCTGCAAAAGGTGAAGAAAGAGGACAAAAGAGGGCTGTCCAAAAGGTGAAAAAAAAAAGTGGACAGCGAAAGATGGGAAGAAATGGCTACAATAAAAAGACCAAAAAGGTTGCAAACTACAAACAGGGCAGCCAACCGGGGCAAAGGCTTGGTGAATGAATGTTCACTTTAGCCCCAACCGTGCCCTAACCCAAGAATATGAAGACTTTATGAATTTTAAAAGATGAATAATAATGAAAGCAAACACTCAAACTTGTGGTACTTTGATGGCATTTGGATTCGTTGAAGCTTGAAAATCCAAAAGTTGCCTTGGCTTCGAGAGGAGAGGATGCACCTAAGCTCAAACTCCTACTCGATTTAATGAGATAATCTGCATAATTTCAACTCAACACTTGCAAAAGATGGATTAGATCATGTATGTTTTATCAATAAAAATATAAAAAAGCATATCATATAACTGAATAATCAATACTACTTTTAATTCATAAGAGCAAAACCATAAAAGATTAAGTTGGAACGTCAAATAATCAATCTTACGTGCTTATAGAAGCCTTCTAAAGCATGAACTATTATCCAACCTAAGCAAGAAAAGAAAGAAATTGAAACATTTCACCTCATTCGCCAAGTATTCATCCACATTAACAAACCATGTATGCCTCCAAAGCCTTAAAATTTTATTCCACGGTTGCAAAAGCAACAAGCATTACAGAGTTTGGACAGAGTTTCTCTACACAAAAATCCATCCGAATAGAGCTAAAGGAGCCTCTATTTATACAATGAGAGAGTGCTAAAACCCTAAAACCAAATCACATAACCTGACCAGCTTAGTCACATAACCTGAGATCCAAAACCTAAAGATAAGAGTTGGGAGTGAGGGGAGGCCTCCACCTAGGCAAGGCGCCCCCACTCCAACCCTAACACTGCAAATCGGACCAAAATGGAGCCCACACGTGTGGAAGGCGCCCCTTTTGGAGAGAGGAGGCGTGAGCTTGAGGAGAGGCATCTGGATGTAGGTAGAACCACATCTAGATATGGAGGCAACCACAGCTAGGTTTGGAGAGGCCACTGCAGGTGTAAACTTCAGTCTTTACCTCGATCAAATCATCAGACCAATGAATGCTCTCCATCTCATCAAATTCAGGAGTTTAGCTGGAGATGACACATCTGCTAACTGAATATAAATTAATTACTCACTGAATGTTGACTGAAGATGAGTTATGATAACTCCAATCATCATAAATGCCCGATGAGATGTCATTTAGCCTTTTATTTCGCTGAATTTGGATTAATTTGGAGAGTTTTAATTTTCTCCAAAATAATCATTTTTTAATAAAAACTCCATTTTTTCCCCGAAAATGACTTTTTTAAGAAAAAGTGCATTATGTGTCCGATTGATGATCTGAAAGTTGGATCTGACTGGCTGGTTGGTCAAGAATGATTTTTGGCTTAAGGTTAGAGCCTTCAATCACTGAATTCGGGGTCCAGATGACCGACTAATTACAAACGGGATTTTTCCATTTAATTTATGGAAAAATTAATTAAAAAACCTAGGGAAAATTTAAAAATTAAAAGAAAAAAAATTTAAAATTTTTTTCCCCGTTCGAAAAGATTTTTTCGAAAAAAAGTTAAAGGTCCTAATGACTTATGACAAGACCATACTCTACTCAAAAAATGCCTAGTAGGTTTATAACACTTAGTTGGGCTCTAATAACCCCCTAAGGCCCAGAATTCAACATCGGGCATTCCAGCTTTGGAGGAAGCGAGAAAAAACCTCGTCAATTATACTCGGCTATAGGCAAAGCATAATTATCAAGGGCAAAAAACTCCCTAGAATACCTTATTTGAGATTCTACATTTCAGGAGACCGAACCACTCAAAAATACCCTACTAGCACATTTTATTACAAACCCCGCGGGGCCATAGTCAAAATTATTCAAATAAAAAACTGACTAGCCAATATTGGCTAGACATGAAGACGGATCAACTGATACACTAGAATCAAACATTTGTCATGTTTGTCAACCAGCGGCTCCTCAGCTAATCGAATTATGGTACAAATAAGTGGATAACAGAAGCCATAATTGTTGATGTCAGCTTCCACCTGGGGATTTCTCAATTATCTGCTTAAATCCCCCTAGGGTCCGAATTTGATCATTTGAACCAACACACTAAAATCCTAGATTTGACTTCAATCTTTGCAAGCCATCTATTTTAAATCACCTAAGTGACATTTCCAATCTCAAATAACCACCCCACTTGCGTATCTTTAATTTGTGGCTTTTCCTTAAATCTAGAGTTTCAGACACTCACCTTACGAATTCTTCGAAAAGAGTCTGATATGGTGATTTGTCTTGGATCTTTCCTTTCAGGATTGATCCGAGTCTCCCCATGTGTCACTTGGGCTTCTCTAGTGGCATTAAGCAAAGGAATCCTTAATCGACGTGACAACCATCCATCTTTTGGGTGTTATGGTTTCCATAGGCCACAGCTTTGGTTTCCTCTCCCCTCTACCATCTTGTATAGAATTTATCTATTGGGGTAACTACAAGATCTGCGATAACAGTCCTTTGGGAAGAATGTGTTCAAGAGGAATCTAGAGGAGCTAACCGAGAAGCACTACTTAGAGATGATGAACATGCTCTAGCTACTCATACTAGAAGAAGAAAAGGAAAACATCATTTCAAGAAGGAAACTGATAAGGGGTCTTATCCTCCTAAGAAGTTTCAAAAGAATAAAAAGGGAGATTACAAGTTGAAATATTTATCCTCTTGTCAATGTTACCATTGTGATAAGATAGGACACATTGCCAGAAATTGTCCAACAAAGAAAGAAGTGTTGGACACACCAGGTACACTGAGAGGGGGGGTGGGGGTGAATCAATGTGCCCAATTTTTATTACTTTTTCAATTTTAGCAATCAACAACTTATTCAATATTATGGATTATCACATTATCATTATGTCATCAACATTATTATCATTATCACATCATCATCACAAAAGAAGCATAGCATGATACACACTACACAGGATTTTACGTGGAAACCCAAGTCTTGGGGGAAAAACCATGGAAGCCTTTCTAACAATAATTATCCAGCAACAACTAGAAGAAGGCAACAACCCCCTTATTACAATGACTTCAATTCTCCAGCTACAATTGGGAGGAGGCTACAACTTGAAGGAAACTCCAACTCCCTGGTTCTCCGCCTACAACCGGAAGGAGGCTACAACCCCCTTTCCTTTCCTCGCCCTGCCACCCTGAT
Source organism: Pseudotsuga menziesii (assembly GCA_001517045.1). NCBI lineage: Eukaryota > Viridiplantae > Streptophyta > Pinopsida > Pinales > Pinaceae > Pseudotsuga > Pseudotsuga menziesii. The sequence goes on along the minus strand of LPNX011193737.1, from coordinate 76,209 downwards.
ATGAAGATAGAAACTGTTGAACCACGACCACACTGATCCTGCGAACCTGCTAATCAACACCTGAACTACACTGCAAAATTTGTACCACACTACACAACCACTACTCATCATTTGATCGCTACTCATCAACTGATCATTGTCCACTGTATCACATTGCTCATTAACATGTATAATTAACCTATCCAATCAAGCTGTACGAATCAATATGTTGCTCACATCATCTGACTCGGTCAATCTAAGTCTAACCAACTGCACACCAAACTCAGTCCACCTGAGTCAAACCAACTGCTCATACATCTTAGCAGTCTGAGTCAGACCAACTGCACATAAGGCAACCTGTGCCAATCCTGCTCAATTGAACCAACTAGTACCAAGTTGCTTGTGTACTTGTGCCAAATCAATCATATACTTGTGTTAATCTAATCAAGTTCCCTCACAGTCAACCAACCCTTCTTACTTGGCCTAGTTCATGAAGTAAGAGACACATTTGAGCAACCAAGAGACATCACATACGGTCAACCAAACTTTGTCCTATCACACTCAACTCAATGACACCACAACCAACCTCAATCACAATCAAGGAATACTTGAAAGTTAAGCATGATAAACCTCAACCAACTAACCCCAACCAAGAATATAAGACTTAACCAACTATGTCAAACTCAGCAAATCTCATAAACTCTTAGACAAAATGATTTTTCACTCCACTCAAACCAAGTCAACAAATCAAGCAAATAGTCACTTACAATACTATAAAAGGTTGTCATTAACAATCAATAATAGTCCAGCGCCACTTAGGTCAAAGACACAATGTGTTGACTAAATTGTCATTGATGCCAATAGGTGTGTGTCAGTGTGTCGTAGTGCCCCTTGAGGAGCCTCTGTGGGTTGAGTAAGTGTCAGCATCAAAGGAGACCTTTTGACCTTGTCCAAGCCCAAGTCTGAAGCCCTTGGAGCCCTTGGGACAATGGCAAAAGCCCTGAACTTCCTGAAGAGTGGTCAAGTACCCCCAAGTTGATTTAATCAAAATATTAACAAATTTAAATGATAAAACCTTAAAACATTAATAAAAGATTTAAAAATTAATATTAAAATCAAATATTAAAAAGTTTTAATAAATAAAACATTTTAATAAATCAATTTTTTTTATTAAAAATAACCTTCTATAACTCATTAAAACAAGGAAAAGTTTAAAATCAAATATTAAAAGGTTTTAAATAAATAAAACATTTTAATAAATAATTTTTTTTTAATATTAAAAATAACTTTTTATAACTCATTAACTCAAGGAAAAGTTTAATTCGAATATGACAAATATATTCATTAAAATAAGGGAATGATCATTTTATTTTTCAAATAAATATAGCCATATTTTTTTTAGGGTACATGGCTAGTGTTCTATTATTGCAGCAGTCGCATATATTTTTTTAAGGATTGGACCGAGGAAGGAACAAGCTCTAAACTCTGCTGGCGAAGGGAAAGGCATACAGGCAGCAAGCTCAAGTTTTCTGTTTAGAAGCATTTTTACTGATCACATTTTTTTATTGAAAAGTGGGACATATGAGTGCCGTATCCATGTGATGATGAAGCTACCGACGTCATTATAGAAACCTTCCTTGTCTAAACAGTTACAGAGCCATAGCTGTTATCATCTCCTTTTTGTTCGCAGCAATGGGTTCTGTCATATAGATGCCATGGTTTTATAGCTCCAGTACCCGCTCGGGACAAGTATTAGCGTTGAAGCTTCCTGAAAGCAAACGAAACGATTGAGGCAGCACTGTTGAGACCACTGAGCAAAGAGGGAACAAATCTGGTGTTTACCCATTAATTATTTCTGCGTCAATAGAAGGGAGGCCGTGAGACCACTGAGCGAGGAGGGAACAGATCTGGTGTTTACCCATTAATTATTTCTGCGTCAATAGAAGGGATAACCGTGAGCATTCCAAGGAGAGAAGCAAGCCGTGAGGCTAGCACAGTCACGGCTAGCACAGTCCATTGAAGGGGTCCGATCCTAGTTATCCTCATTCTCTGAGGGTTCAAAACTCTTGGTGAAGAAGCCCATTGCCGCCAGCAGTAGACTCCAAGTCAGAAGATAGTAGCAAATTGTTTGAGCATTGGGGTGACTTTTTGCAGACCGGTTTTTACATAGACCTTTACAGCTCCATTTTTGCAGTCTGAATTTGAGTCTCAATTCCAAGCACACACAGTCCATGTTTGCAGCAGTCAGAATCATGGTTGATGAATTTCTACAAATTCAATGATGAGGTATGTACATATTTACAGTGGTATGTATGAACAGTATATGCAATGTATAGTGATGTAAATGTAAATAGGCTTGAATGTACAGAAGTGTAGTAATGTAAATTGGTTTGAGTGTACAAGAAGTGTACAGCAGTGTATAGTGGTGTGTACTAAGTGAGCAGTGATGTGTCCTTGTGTAAGAAATATGTGAGAATACACTAGTTGTGATGTGATATGTACAGCAGCATATACACAGTCCATTCTTATCATCATCTACAGCCAGAGGTATGTATACAGCAGTATATACAGTGTTATGCATTGGTATAGTGATGTACATGATTGTATAAAGTACAGCAGTGATGAACTATTATGGTATATTGATGTGTGATGATATGGCAATCATGATATGAATGCTCAGTCAATGATGTGGCAGTATCTATGAATTTATAGAGTGTTGATATGAATGCTCAGTAAATGATGTGGCAGTATATATGAGTTTACAGAGTGATATAATGATATGGTCAAGGATAAGGCTGACTTAGCAGTGTGTGTGTCAGTGATAAGGCTGACTCGGCGGTAAACAATGAATAGAGGTTATCAGCTGCAGAAAGTTCTACACAAAGCACAGATCTATTGAAGGGACAAGCAAGTAAACAGCAGTGTTGATGAGCAGCTTGATTTATGATGAGCAGTATGAACAGTAGTGAACTTAGTGAAACATAAGTGAGTGTACAATAAGGGAACAAGTATATGTAGTATACATGAATAGTATATTCATATATGAACAACAGGGATGATTAAAGTAGTACATTTTAGTACATGATGTTGACACATGCCTTTATGATAAGAATGATATAAAGATGAACAAGCAAGCTATGGTGTGATGACATACTTCTATGCACTATGATGTGTACATATTACATGGTGATGATGAGTGCACATACATGATGACTTGATATGATGATGTGCTATGATATGATGCGGTGATGCTCTACTATACTTTATCATATACCTATATGCCATGGTATTCTTCTATGCACTATGATGATGCATGCCTTGTGTTCAGCATAAGCAGCGCAGATTTACTTCTTCAGTAGATGTGTATGATGAGAGGTACATGAGCAGTATGTGGCAGTAATATTTGCAGCAGATTCAGAGATTGGATTGGCACAGGTTGACTTATGAGTAATTGGTTTGACTCAGATTGGCTGAGTTGTATGAGCAGTTGGTTTGATTCAGGTGGAAAGAGTTTGGTGTGCAGACTCAGATTGACTCGGTTGGATGATTGATTGGTACAGCAGAATTGGACAAGTTACTGGTTTAGTTCTAGTGCAGTGATGAGCAAGTGATGAGTTTATGAATAATGATCAGATGATGAGCAATGTGATACAGCAGACGGTGATCAGATGATGAGCAATGTGATACAGCAGACGGTGATCAGTTGATGAGCAGTGATGTAGCAGACAATGATCAGTGGTTAGTAGTGGCAGTGGTTGTGCAGTGTGGTACAGGTTGTGCGGTATGGTACAGATTGTGCGGTGTGGTACAGATTGTGCAGTGTAGCACAAGTGTTGAATAACAGGTCCACAGGATCAGTGCGGTTGTGGTTCAGCTATTTCTATCTTCTTATCAGGGTGGCAGGACGGGGCAAGGAAAAGAGGTCGTAGCCTCCTTTTGGTATAAGCCGAAAAACTAGGGAGTTGCAGCTTCCTTCAGGTCGTAGCCTATAAATCAGGGGGTCGTAGCCTCCTTCCAGTTGAAGCTGGAAAATTGAAGTCTTTGTAATAAGGGGGTAGTTGCCTCCTTCCAGTTATTTCTGGAAAACTATTTAAAAAGGCTTCCGTGGTTTTTCCCCCAGGACTTGGGTTTCCACGTAAAAATCTTGTGTACTGTGTTGCTATGCTTTCTATGTGATGATGATGATAACAATGCTGATGATCATATAATGATAATGTGACGATGCATAATATTGAATAAGTTGTTGATTATAAAAGTTGAAAAAGTAATAAAGACTGCACACACAGATTCCCCCCCCCCTCTCTGTGTTCCTGGTGTGTTCAACAATTGGTATCAGAGCGGGTCCTTCACAGAAAGCCTTATCAGCTTGAAGGAGATCTTTCACACACCATGGGGTTCTCGGTGAATGGAGTAACATTGTCATGTGAGTCAAATTATTACTTGATCTGGAAAATGAGAATGCAGGCTTATCTTGAGGCAATTGGTGTATGGAAGTCAGTTATTACTGGATATACAGCTCCAAAGAAAATGAAAACATCGGCTCAGAAAGAAGCAAAGAAAAATAATTCTATGGCTATGGAAGCCATCCTTGAAGGCCTAGCAGATCTCCAAAAGGAGAAAATAGGAAAGTGCAACTCAGCTGAAGAATTGTCGTTCAAAATAAATCAGCTAAATGAAGAACAAGAAGCAGAAGACGAGTCAATACAACATCCAGGTAAGTATGAAGGTATGTTCCCTGAACACTCTGTTTGTAATTCTTTTAAAGATATATGTTTATCAGGTATAGAAAATAAGAGCTATTCTGAATTAATTGAATGCAACACTTCAGATTATGATGAAAATCCTTGCTCTCCGATGAGTAATAGAAATTTAGCTGATATTATGATAGACAATGAAATTACTAATGTTTCGCAAGAAGTGAAAAATCTATGTGAACAGAAACAGGTATTGAAAGAGCAATTGGACAAAGCCGAGAAGAAGAATCAAGAAGAATCTGAAAAGGCCACACAGACCATAATTAATCTGAAACTCCAAATTGAAGAAGCGACCAGAATCAAAGAATCCATATCCAAATCTTTGAAAGACAAACTTGAGAAGTCAGCTACAGAAATTGAAAAGCACTCAGAAGAAATTGTCAAGCTCAAAAGACTACTAGAAGATAAGGAAAAAGAATTGATCTGCAAGCTACAAGACAAAGACAATGAGATAAGTTCCTATAAGGTTAAAGAAATATTGGAAGAGAAGTTAAGAAGAAAACAAGAACTTGAAATCAAATCCTTGAAGGTAGAGTTACGGAAGGTATGTCTGACAAACTTTGAATTTGAAAAGGACCTCTCAGAACTGAGAAAGGAGAATCATATACTACAAGGTCAACTGCAAAAATTCCATGACGATGATCCGAATTCAAAAGGAAATATGGAGGACAATATCTTTGCTCTCAACAAACAGGTAGAAGAAGTCAAGAAGATAGAAGAATATCTAACAAGACAACTCCAAGAAAAGATAGAAATTTGTCAAAAGCAAGAATTGAAGATCCTCTCCTTGAGGGAAGACCTGGACAAAACAACTACTCAGTTAAAGACAAATTCGAAGATTGAGAAGAACATTGAAGAAAGTAAAATGTCTATAGTAAAAGAAGAAAAGGCTAACAGTAATACATGTATTCTTAGAAGATCACATGATCAACAAGAATTAAGAGAAGTTACTGCTCAGAGATATCCTATAAGGTTCCATGGTCACTGCTACAAGTGTTACAACTATGGTCACAAAGCCATTCATTGCAGAGCTCATGACAGAGTCACTCCAGAAAGAAATAAAAGTACATTTTTGGTCCAGTGCTACAATTGTTATCATTATGGTCATTTCGCAAAACATTGCAGAGTACAGGGGGAGGTTAAAGTTTGGAGAAGAAAGCAAGTTCAATTGAATGACATGAACAACCATCATCCTACCAAAGTATGGAGAATAAAGTTAGTAGAACAAAACAAAAATGATGAAAATCTTGGCCAATGCCATTTTGAAGACTGGTTGACCAGTAATATGAAGTGTACAAAGAATATGTAAAAGGAGATATGTACCTGATTATCAGATTTGAGTATTGTATAGTAGTTGGTTACAGCAGTATTCGTGGGACAAAATATAAGTCCATCAAAGAAGGATCGATGCTCATTGATAAGGGAAGAAGTAGTGCCAAAAGAAGTTCTTGGTGTCATTAACGCAAAGGAAGAAAAGTTGAAAAGGAAGAGAAATTTATGACAAGAAGAGCATGGCAGAAGTACCCTTTGCCATTGATGCCAAAGGGGGAGAAAAAGTTGAACAAGGTAGGTAAAAGAAGCTTGATCTAAGGGGGAGTTGTGTGGTCAAAGGAAGCTCATTCGAAGGGGGAGCTTTGGTGTTGTCATCGATGACAAAGGGGGAGATTGTTGACTAAATTGTCGTTGATGCCAACAAGTGTGTGTCAGTGTGTCGTAGTGCCCCTTGAGGAGCCTCTGTGGGTTGAGTAAGTGTCAGCGTCAAAGGAGACCTTTTGACCTTGTCCAAGCCCAAGTCTGAAGCCCTTGGGACAATGGCAAAAGCCCTGAACTTCCTGAAGAGTGGTCAAGTACCCCCAAGTTGGTTTAATCAAAATATTAACAAATTTAAATGATCAAACCTTAAAACATTAATAAAAGATTTAAAAATTAATATTAAAATCAAATATTAAAAAGTTTTAATAAATAAAACATTTTAATAAATCAATTTTTTTTATTAAAAATAACCTTCTATAACTCATTAAAATAAGGAAAAGTTTAAAATCAAATATTAAAAGGTTTTAAATAAATAAAACATTTTAATAAATAATTTTTTTTTAATATTAAAGATAACTTTTTATAACTCATTAACTCAAGGAAAAGTTTAATTCGAATATGACAAATATATTCATTAAAATAAGGGAATGATCATTTTATTTTTCATATAAATATAGCCATATTTTTTTTAGGGTACATTGCTAGTGTTCTATTATTGCAGCAGTCGCATATATTTTTTTAAGGATTGGACCAAGGAAGGAACAAGCTCTAAACTCTGCTGGCGAAGGGAAAGGCATACAGGCAGCAAGCTCAAGTTTTCTGTTTAGAAGCATTTTTACTGATCACATTTTTTTATTGAAAAGTGGGACATATGAGTGCCGTATCCATGTGATGATGAAGCTACCGACGTCATTATAGAAACCTTCCTTGTCTAAACAGTTACAGAGCCATAGCTGTTATCATCTCCTTTTTGTTCGCAGCAATGGGTTCTGTCATATAGATGCCATGGTTTTATAGCTCCAGTACCCGCTCGGGACAAGTATTAGCGTTGAAGCTTCCTGAAAGCAAACGAAACGATTGAGGCAGCACTGTTGAGACCACTGAGCGAAGAGGGAACAGATCTGGTGTTTACCCATTAATTATTTCTGCGTCAATAGAAGGGAGGCCGTGAGACCACTAAGCGAGGAGGGAACAGATCTGGTGTTTACCCATTAATTATTTCTGCGTCAATAGAAGGGATAACCATGAGCATTCCAAGGAGAGAAGCAAGCCGTGAGACTAGCACAGTCACGGCTAGCACAGTCCATTGAAGGGGTCCGATCCTAGTTATCCTCGTTCTTTGAGGGTTCGAAACTCTTGGTGAAGAAGCCCATTGCCGCCAGCAGTAGACTCCAAGTCAGAAGATAGTAGCAAATTGTTTGAGCATTGGGGTGACTTTTTGCAGACCAGTTTTTACATAGACCTTTACAGCTCCATTTTTGCAGTCTGAATTTGAGTCTCAATTCCAAGCACACACAGTCCATGTTTGCAGCAGTCAGAATCATGGTTGATGAATTTCTACAAATTCAATGATGAGGTATGTACATATTTACAGTGGTATGTATGAACAGTATATGCAATGTATAGTGATGTAAATGTAAATAGGCTTGAATGTACAGAAGTGTAGTAATGTAAATTGGTTTGAGTGTACAAGAAGTGTACAGCAGTGTATAGTGGTGTGTACTAAGTGAGCAGTGATGTGTCCTTGTGTAAGAAATATGTGAGAATATACTAGTTGTGATGTGATATGTACAGCAGCATATACACAGTCCATTCTTATCATCATCTATAGCCAGAGGTATGTATACAGCAGTATATATAGTGTTATGCATTGGTATAGTGATGTACATGATTGTATAAAGTACAGCAGTGATGAACTATTATGGTATATTGATGTGTGATGATATGGCAATCATGATATGAATGCTCAGTCAATGATGTGGCACTATCTATGAATTTACAGAGTGTTGATATGAATGCTCAGTAAATGATGTGGCAGTATATATGAGTTTACAGAGTGATATAATGATATGGTCAGGGATAAGGCTGACTTGGCAGTGTGTGCGTCAGTGATAAGGCTGACTCGGCGGTAAACAATGAATAGAGGTTATCAGCTGCAGAAAGTTCTACACAAAGCACAGATCTATTGAAGGGACAAGCAAGTAAACAGCAGTGTTGATGAGCAGCTTGATTTATGATGAGCAGTATGAACAGTAGTGAACTTAGTGAAACATAAGTGAGTGTACAATAAGGGAACAAGTATATGTAGTATACATGAATAGTATATTCATATATGAACAGCAGGGATGATTAAAGTAGTACATTTTAGTACATGATGTTGACACATGCCTTTATGATAAGAATGATATAAAGATGAACAAGCAAGCTATGGTGTGATGACATACTTCTATGCACTATGATGTGTACATATTACATGGTGATGATGAGTGCACATACTTGATGACTTGATATGATGATGTGCTATGATATGATGCGGTGATGCTCTACTATACTTTATCATATACCTATATGCCATGGTATTCTTCTATGCACTATGATGATGCACGCCTTGTGTTCAGCATAAGCAGCGCAGATTTACTTGTTCAGTAATTGTGTATGATGAGAGATACATGAGCAGTATGTGGCAGTAATATTTGTAGCAGATTCAGAGATTGGATTAGCACAGGTTGACTTATGAGTAATTGGTTTGACTCAGATTGGCTGAGTTGTATGAGCAGTTGGTTTGATTCAGGTGGAAAGAGGTTGGTGTGCAGACTCAGATTGACTCGGTTGGATGATTGATTGGTACAGCGGAATTGGACAAGTTACTGGTTTAGTTCTAGTGCAGTGATGAGCAAGTGATGAGTTTATGAATAATGATCAGATGATGACCAATGTGATATAGCAAACGGTGATCAGTTGATGAGCAGTGATGTAGCAGACAGTGATCAGTGGTTAGTAGTGGCAGTGGTTGTGCAGTGTGGTACAGGTTGTGTAGTGTGGTACAGGTTGTGCGGTATGGTACAGATTATGCGATGTGGTACAGATTGTGCAGTGGAGCACAAGTGTTGAATAACAGGTCCGCAGGATCAGTGCGGTTGTGGTTCAGCTATTTCTATCTTCTTATCAGGGTGGCAGGACGGGGCAAGGAAAGGAGGTCGTAGCCTCCTTCCGGTAGAAGCCGAAAAACTAGGGAGTGGCAGCTTCCTTCAGGTCGTAGCCTGTAAATCAGGGGGTCGTAGCCTCCTTCCAGTTGAAGCTGGAAAACTGAAGTCTTTGTAATAAGGGGGTAGTTTCCTCCTTCCAGTTATTTCTGGAAAACTATTTTAAAAAGGCTTCCGTGGTTTTTCCCCCAGGACTTGGGTTTCCACGTAAAAATCTTGTGTACTGTGTTGCTATGCTTTCTATGTGATGATGATGATATGATGATGATAACAATGCTGATGATCATATAATGATAATGTGACAATGCATAATATTGAATAAGTTGTTGATTATAAAAGTTGAAAAAGTAATAAAGACTGCACACACAGATTCACGCCCCCCCCCCTCTCTGTGGTCCTGGTGTGTTCAACACAATGCCCAACACTTCTCAAACTAGTTTTCAAAGAAAACACTTAGGTTGATTAAAGAAATCACTCACAAGATCTATTACTTACATGTCAACTTCTCATTCAATACTACACTATACAACAGTCAAGATAAACACCAAAATCTATGCCAACAATATCCAAGATAATCATCAAGATATATTCCAAGATAACCATCACCATAGCCTCCATAACATATTCAATGACTTCAACGATATATACCAATATATAGGATCACATACTAAGATCAAAGATTAACTCTATCCATGAGAGACGTGCCATCACTAGAGAAACCTAGAAGCATGAACCATACCTTTTTGAAGATCGCAAGATGAAGAAACAATAGACAAGCCAAAACAAACTCTATATCATGCCATCACATAGCCCTTGTAACAAGCTTTCCAATGAGACATGAATTTTGTAATTCCGATTCCGGATGAGAAAGTTATACCAATTTTAGTGAAGATGCCCAAAAATTTCTCCTCCACAAAGTTTTGCACTTTTCTCTGAGTTGTGAAATACCAAAGAGAGGACTAATTGATGAACAAATGAAATGTTTGATATTCTATTTATATAGGTTGTGGAGGAAAGTTAGTACCTCAAACTAGGCTGACAAGTAATTCAAAATTACAAATAATTAAATTCTCTTTTGTTTGGTCGGCTGACCCAAAAAGGTGGGGTACACCAACTTCAAAAATTCATATCTCTTCAACCGTAAGGAGTTAGAAGATGCTCCACATATCAACAGAAATGGCGTGACGAGGACTATCTCCCTATGATGGGTTTATTTGCAAATTCTTGGTCTAATACCCTTAAATTCTTCAATTTGTACATGACATCAAGACTCCACACATAAAGGTGCCAAAGACCATGTTACCTTATACATAAGTTCCAAGGTCAAAGGCTTTATTTAATGGACATCATCAAAGGCATGAGGGATTCGATGGTCTTCACATCCACAGACTTCACACCACCAAGGAAGAGGGATCCACCATATACTCATGATATCAAGGGTATCAAGGACCCGAACGCCACCAATCAAGTGGGAACAAAGCCTTTTGCAACAATATTATCATCATATTCAAGATCTCCATATCATTAAAAACATATCCAATGGTTCCACTATATATATCTTTATCACCATAAGAGTATCAACACCCCAAAAGAGGGTTACAAAGACCTCACCACTAGTTTCCAACACCTTATGGGCTTCATATGCATGATCACAAGGCTACATCATGCCAATGACCATATAGCATCCAAGGGCCATCAAACCACCATATGTGTGGGTTCAAAAACCCAAGTCTCCACATGCAAGAGGAAAAAGATCTAAGCTTGTGGAATCAAGGACCCCACAAGAACTTAACAACCTTGAGACCATCCAATGCAAGCAATGGGCTCCAACATCAACACATCAAGGGACTTGCACACATGAGCCACATCATCCATCCACAACCAATAAAGAGACCAAAACAAGGACAAGCATAACAAGCAGTACAAAGACCAGTAACCAAATATCAACCAAGATCAAGAAACTTAACAATTGACTCAAATGGGACCAAGATACAACTTAGGGGCACTTGACCAAATCAATGGGTAACCAGGGATTTTGCCATTATTCCAAGGCCTCCAAGTGCTTCAATCTTGGGCTTGGACAAGGTCAAAAGGGCTCCTTCGACACAGACAACAATAAACTAAACACTAACCCTCAGGGGCTCCACAAGGGGAACCAAGGACTCAACAGTTGACAGCAATGACTAGACACCATTGGCATCAATGACAACTTAATCAACAATCTCCCCCTTTGTCATTGATGACAACACAACAAATCCTCTTCAGAACAAGCTCCCCCTGTCAACAAAACTTCTCTTCCCCTTTGGGATCAATGGAAAAGGGGACATCCTTTGACAATACTGCTCCCCCTTGTTGATGTATTTGTAACTTCGGAATGTATTCATCCGTATATCTTATGTATTGTACCTGAATGTTTATTCCGGGAAGTGTCTGTAATGTATTTGAGCCATGTCATGCCTCGATGTTCTTATTGGGAGATTCAATAATGTAAACAAGTCATGTAAAGTCATTGTGGGTAACCCTCCTATTGATAAAGGGTTAAAGTCCCCACAGTTGTGGGGCACTAGGGTTATTAGACTCTCCTAGAGAAGTCAGCCCTAGGTGAGTTAATGTAAGTCAAGTCATTAGTACCCCAGTTGTGGTTACTCGAGCCTACATAACTGAGTTAGGATTCTCGAGCCTACATATCAGAGTTAAAGGTTAAGTGAACGGAAAAATATAAATAGAGAGTGAGACTCTCTATTTATCACACACACACTCACTCACTAGGGTGCATGAGTGAGAGAGACGAAGTTGGGATCAGAGAGAGAGACTACTGCCGTCGGGAGATCATCTTACTGTTTTGGGATTTACTTTTGGTGCTGATTCTATCTCTGAGGAAGTTGCGGGGTTTTCTCCTTTATGGTTTCCCCGAGGAAAATCTTTGTGTCTATTGTCTCTTGTGTTTGATTGTTGTGCTTGTTATTCTCTCAGTTAAAGATCCTATGACAATGCTAGCTTGAATGATAAAAATCTAACATGGTATCAGAGCTAACCTGAGAAGAAGACATTGTGCAGCTGCAGAAGCTAGGGCTTCTTACTTTTTGGGTCTCTCTCCACAATCCATCAGCAAAAGTATGCTAGGCTGACTCTCCATTGAAGGGCGCATCTTTCTGTCGAAGCAGAATTCAATTCCGAGCATTTTCAGCTTTTTGGTGCAGGAAATTAAGGCTTTTCACAGAAGAAGAATTTTTGAGTGAGCCTGGCATAGGATTGCCCTCAACATCAAAATCGAAGTTTAGAGACCTGGGTCGAGATTTTTGGTTGGGTGTAACCCCAGGAAAGTCAAGCCTAGTTTGACCCCGGGCTGGAAAAACCCTAAATACTAAAACTGATAAGTTTTGGTAAATTTGCTATATCTCGGGATTGTAGAAGTCTCAGGGGCCGAAACTTTCACGGGTCAAAGATAAAATCCTAATGTACACTATGTCCAAGTTTCAGCCTTAGATTCGCTATATTCTAGGAGATATGATTCCTCCAAGTTAGGGTTCCAGCGTCTCTCAGGATTCATCCCTAAACAGGACACCTGGGGAGAATTGCTATATCTCGGGCTACAGAGGTCCAAATGAAATTTCTCAAGATGTTCTAGAAAGGGCACAGAATGTACTTTTTGTGGTCAAAGTTTTAGACCCTGAAGATAAAACAGTGACACGTGGCAGTCCGTACAACTTTGCTATGCTGAACAATCCTAAAACAGGTCAACTTGGGAAATCACTCATAAGTCCCAATTGGTGAAACCAATTCTGATGAAACCTATGGTGTTGGAACAGGGACAAGCAAGGCTACCTCAATGCGAAGTTTCAGACACAGAGGAGCAGTAATTGTGGAGATACCGCAAAAACAGTATCAGGCATTTCTGCAGAAGAAATTGGAAAACTAGGGCTTCCTGTTCCGGGAGCTTCCCTCCACTATTTTCAGAAAAGGAGTACATTGGACAGCTCACCTTGAAGAGGTCTATCTTTCTACCCAATCAGATCTGAAAGATTCTAAGTTTTGAAAATTAGGGTTTCTCTGACAAACCCTAGATCAACCAGCGCTAGAACCAGGACGGACACCTCAAATCAATAAGATCTAATCTTTCGCTATTTTCATTTGAGGTTCTCATTTCAAAGTGATCTATCACATCAGCTTGATGATAAGCTTGTTGAAGTTGACAACTTCCAAGCATGGAAGTATATGATCTCTCTAAAGAAAATGAATTAGACACCTACATAAGTAGAGAGGTTACAGTTCCAAAGAGAGATGAGGCTAAAAGCCTTTCACAAGAAGAACTTGGTCAAGGCCAAGAAGATCATTGCCGATTCAATCACGAATCACCTTATACCACAAGTGTCTTCCCTAAAGACACCGAAAGAGATGTTTGATTCCTTGACTAATCTATTTGAAGGGAAGAACATAAATCGAAATATGACTTTGAGAAAACAGTTGAAGAATGTAAAGATCCAGAATGCAGAGACCATACAGTCATACTTTATGAGGGTCTCTCAAATCAAAGAACAACTTGTAGCAGTAGAAGAAGAAGTGCAAAATGCAGAAGTTGTGATAACCACCTTGAATGGCCTCCCAGGATCATGGGATTCATTCATGCGAGGAATGTGTGCCAGAAGGAAGTGATTACTTTCAGCAGACTCTGGGAAGAAGAAGAAGCTCAACTCATAATAAGAGAAGAGAAGATGGGAGCAACTGAAGATCAAGCTCTCACCATCCAAAGAATATCCCTCAAGCGATGAGGAATATGAAGAACTCAACTCTTGAAGAACCTCTTATCCATTTTAGCATTTGGATAAGAAATGATGAATGAAGAAGATGATGAAGTTGAAGGCTCAAGAAGGAATCTACCTACGAAACAAATAAAGATAAGTATTCAATTGTCATTTCATGATATTGTTTTGTTATGCATTTGTTTATATTTAGTTGATGTATTATGCATGATAGAATGTTTGTATTAATGACAGTATACTACTAATGTGCATGTGATGGGTAAGTAGCTCATGGTGCTATACAACTCTCCATTGTGACTAATCTAGAATGAAACCTCTTTGCTGACATATTGGATTATTGCACAATCTCAATGTTGTCCTGGTAGATATGGAAGGCATCTAGAAAAGATTCCGTGAGATATGGATGAATGTTGTATTGGCTAAAATAGTTGCATGATCATATATTTATGCATAAGAATTTTGCCATTATGAATATGCCTTATGAAATGTTTCTAACCATACAACTAATGCATTTGACTTGTAGGAAAGATTGCGTAAAATCGCCTACAAGCAAAGAAGGATGAGACTTGTTCCGAAGAACAAGTGACAACAATTCAATATGAAAAATGCAGCGACATCATTGATGCAGAACCTTCCAGCCATGAAGAAGTAACCAAGAAGAAAGGGAAGACCAGTTCAAGAAGAATGATGTCTAGGATGCAGTATCGATACATGAAGGAAAGTTCGTAGTTCCATCATGCAATAGATGGAAACATCGTGGGATAAAAGGCAAGATTCGTAGCACGAGGCTTCTCATGAAAAGGAGGCATAGACTACGAAGAGACATTTGCAACGAGTGGGAGTTGAGACACATGACAGGAAGAATCATGTGTGCAAATGAAAGAAGGCATTGTATGAGTTCAGAAGACACCCATGGGATAACACATACATGATGAGCTTGATGAAGATCTTAACCTTTGCTACAAGGTTGAAGATGAAAGCCTATGGAGGATGACAAGCTCACAGATGGGTGCGAGAAGAACATTTTCAAGATACAGGATCTTGGTATCCAGTGAGCCTAGATGGATACATAGAATATTAGTAGCAGAGGAAGCTACTTGTCACTCTGGTACAGAATGTTGAACAAGCATAGAGTACGAAAGACAAAGGGAGAACGATGCTCCGCTTTAGAGGGAGTGACTGCAGAAGATCCTGAGGTTCAACATGGTACAACAGGATGGACAGCTTACTGATGGCTCTAGGCTTCACTAAGAGTAAAGCGGATTCCAACCCTTTCTTCAAGGTTGAAGGCGGAAGACCAGTGATGCTCCTGTTATATGTTGATGACTTGTTCCTGACAGAAAAAGGAACTCATTAAAGTTGCAAGAAGGAGACTTGCTGCCCAGTTCGAGATGAAGGACTTGG